>JAPTYQ010000019.1:27957573-27973113 GCA_029814465.1 Ostorhinchus cyanosoma
TGTGTGTGTGTGTGTGTGTGTGTGTGTGTGTGTGTGTGTGTGTGTGTCCATGTGAGAAAGATCTTTGTAATTCAAATGCTGTGCAACACGTTATCTGCACAGGCTGTGTGGGGTAAGCAGCGTGTCAACAGCATATAAGCAGCTGCAGCAGCAGCAGGAGCTGTGTTTTCTATTGTTACTGCAACATGTGTAGTGTTTCTTTGAAAGTTCAAACATCAAATGACGTGGGAGCATGGCCTGTGGTTTTCAGATTCACTCAGAGTGGAATTTTGTGATATGTCTCACAACACTGCTATTTGCATCTTTACCTTGCCCTCTCCAAATCAGTCAGACCTTTGTCATATAGCCTTTGTCCATCCTTTCATCCTGGACCCTGCAGGCTATAGTTTACGATTGAGTTGCACTTTGCAGTTTGGGTGTAATTGATTGATCTTGAAAGCCTTCAGCTGTCTGCTCACATGTCCATTTGGACCAAGGAGAAGAGTAAATAGATCACATGATGCCCGTGTGAAGGAAATATGAATGGGCCAATGACTCATATTTGCGCAAGCAGTCACTCTTCACAGCACCAGCTCTTCTCATGAATTATGATTAAAAACGTCATAGAGGTCTTTGTGGATTAACCAGAAGAGGAAGAGGTCTTTTCTAGGTTGTGACACAAGAGTTTGCAAAGCCCTGATGTCTTTACTCCATGTCCTGAACAATTTAATGCAGACAGACAAATTCATTTTGCAACCAGGAATAACTTTCCTGTGAAACATGATGTTTTCTACAGAACTTCTGCAAACTTCACAGAGGTGTTTGTTGGACCACTGCGACTCCTACTGTATTATTGGGGCCAGTCCTAGTACATACTTGCTTATATGCTATTAATTATACTGTAATGCTTTGGTAAAACTACACTACTATTTATTTTTATTATTATTATTTTTTTCTACAAATGATATAACTATGGTGAAAACATTTGCAAATATGGTCCTCTGTTTTTAATATATTCAGCAAACAGCAATAAGTTTGTGGTAATTTGTGGTTTGGGTTCCGCCTCATGGCTCAGTCTGGGTGTTTGTGTACAACAGAAAAATAAGAAACAGACCACTGACGTGCTTCTATTTTATCTCTTGATTATTTTCCGCTGTGACAAATCAATCATTAAGCTTCACCCTGTGTACAGTCCTGAAGTTTAAAAATAATCTGTTGAAAACAGACGTTTTTGGTGTTGTTATTTTAAGATGAACCCATCTCTGCCGTCTCTCCACCGTCTTTGTTGTTGCCACTGACATCTCTGCACCCAGTTTCAGAAGTTGACACTGTTCACACTGTTTGGAGAAGAGTTAGGTTTCAGAATTATGAGGTTTAAAGTAGAGGTCTTCCAATGAACAGGGTGGTTGGTTATTTGGTACTTTTATTTTTAGTTCAGCTTAACTCTCTGGTAACCATCAAGCACATTTTTTTTGTTTCTCTTTGTGTTTCTCAATTACACATATTTTGTAATAGTCGTGCTCTTTACTGAAGTGCATGCATATAATAGCTATTAATCTACATTTTTGTATTATGTTGAAGTGCCGCTGGGGTTCAGTGTTTCAGACTTAATTACTAGTTATTAAACCTTAAAATCATCCCACCCATAAATTAAACCAATGGTAGACAACTTTTATGATCGACTCATAGCTGTGTGAACCAATAGACGCACTAGAAGTAACAGTGTTGTGTGTCTGTTCAGTGAGTGTTAGCCTCAGATTAGTACTTATAAAACAATGACACGCTTCACTTGATGTTCTGTATTGGACGGCTGCAGAACATAAACATAAAGTCAGTCAGCTCCTCTGGATGGGAGTCATTAACCAGCTTTGTGTTGTTGGAAAGCAGCTGATACCAGCTTGCCAAGACTTCTGCTGTAATAATATCACTGTCATCTGTGTATCACTGATGGCTGAAGGGCTAGGAAGGGGATTTCCACTGTGGATGATTGTTACCATTCACTGTGCTCTGATCTTTCTGAGAACTAAACCAGTGCTTTACTAGGAGGATCTCATGACCCCTCCCTTAAAGACTAGAATCCCAAATGATCGACAGTTGCCCAATAGTGCATGAGGCTATGCACTAAAAGATTACTTAAAATTGGTGATAATTAACATTGGTACATTTACCACTAACAGTTTATTGCGCATTTGTTTAGGAATTTTGACCAAATATTCGATCTTCTACAGACACTCTAGACTGCCTTTTCATGTTACTGCCCAATTCTGAACTTAAATCAATCAGTCTTCCTGATCTCTGACCCGTGTTGGGGAACTCAGAGCCAAATCCTGTTGAATGGCTTTGGCGAGGCTCAGTCCTTCTAAGCCGGAGCCCTGGCACGTGATTGGAGGAGAGGAGTCTGGGTTGGCACTACTACAATAGTTACACCTTGTGTAGGTTTTGCTTTCGTTTTGAGTATGTATCTACTTCAGTCAGCATAGATGGTTTTTGTGTTATGATGACCTGTACTCAGCAAGAAAGTGAAAATACCAGAGTTTTGGAGTTCGAGGTCTATGAACCTGAGTTATTTGCCAGTATGTGGTGAGAGGAGAGTGGTTGGTCTTGAGGAAAGGTGTAGGGTGGATTTTCAAGGCAGGTAGGAGCGGCTCTACTTCCCTATTTTTGATGTTTTTGTAAGCCTGTCTTTCTTTTCCTCATGAGTCTTATTCTCTCTTGTGTTTCCACTGCTTTTTAACGTCCCCCTAGATTTAGATTTTAGTTTTCTTTTCTCACTGGTTTAACAATTGAACTTTATACTTTGTTTACTTGGTAGTGTCACATCATTTTAATTTAGTATTACTATGAAATGTCTTCATAACACATAGTTCTCCTACCTTAACCACTGTATTTTGTGCACTTTTCATGCTCCCTATTGTTTCTTTAGTGAGACTGCTTATTGTGTAGCTGTAGAAGACCGTGGCTGTGCTGTGCAGCTTAAGGGTGTCAAATTTGTGTAACCGTATAAGAGTGAAGCTCACCATTGTTAGAAAACAACTTGTATCGTTAGGCTTGGTTAAATAGCAGTTAAAACCAGCCTCAAACACACAAGTTTATTGTCATATGTCAAGAGTACACTAAAGGATTCAGTGTTTCTTCTTGAGTTGTTTCTTCACACACCAGATAATATCAGCACACTATCGAGAATCTGAAATTCTGTATAAAGGTAATGTTTTGGTTTCAGTTGGTTAAACGGGCTAAAACCCTCTCTCCTTTTTCTCAGGCAATACCACTTGAACAGCAGCACTACCACAGTTCCGGATGTGCACATGGATATGTACACAGGATTCCCTGATGTGGACTTTTCCAGCCTGAATCTCCCTAGAAATGGAGACTTCTCCCAGGTTGGTTTCACGTATCTGCTTACTTGTTGGTATATTTTTGCTGGTGTGAAAACAATCTTACTCAAACACAATCTGAGCACTTTTCAGGTTTTTCTCGTGCTGTCTCTGCCTTGTTCTCTTTCTTTCTTTTGTTCTTTCTTTCTTAGAAGTTAGAAGAACACCTCCCACTCACTTCTTTCAAGCTGTCTTCCATTTGTATTCATCTTATTGTACCCTTGAGCAGCCAGATTAAAGCCTAGCGTTGTCTAGACCAGTATCTGCCCTGTTCTTGTCAAGGCATGTCATTAATAAACACTGTAATTTAGTCCTAGTCTATGCTTCCGTGCCATATTTTGAGAAATCAGGGTTAACTTAATCCAGCATTGTTCGCTTTTGACTCTCCTGTGATTTCTGAAAATCAGATATGTATTAATGTATAGAAGAGTTTTAAGCATCTGTGAAGTATTTTAGTCTATTACCTCCTACTCCTCACTGGGATGAGGACATTGATTTCAGGATGGTAAAATGTTTTTTGTACTTAATTTTTTTTATTGTTTTAGCATAAGACACAAAACAAACAGAATTGTTCAGAGGTACATTCAGACATTTACATCATGTTTGCTGTCCACAGATTGAATGAAAAAGTCCCATTTTTCCAATACTTTATAGTCTTGTGCTGTTGTAGGCGGATATTGTATGTCATCATTTCCATTAAATGCATACAGTTGACAATTTTTCTCACCAAGGAGATTGAAGGAGGGTCTTTTTTTAACCAATTTTTGGTGATGGCTTTTTTTTTTTGCATGCGGCAGGCAGTATTCCACACACATATACGTCACTTTTACATAATTCCTCTGGGAGAATGCTAAAAAAACGAAGTAGCCAATGACATATCAACCTGAACACCAAAAACTGAATACATCAATTTGATCATCTCAGGATGGTCAAATATTTTGATCAGGAAAGTAAAGGTTACATTTTTCTTCTTACTCACAAACCAACACTTCTGATACAGCTGAGGATAATAGTCACTGCACCATTTGTATTTCAGCAGTGAATTTCAGCCAGTTCCTTACATTTAGCATTATACACAGTATGAATAGGAGCCAGTGGTAATGACACACACCAGTGGGTTTCTAATCTGGGGCACATTTGGGCTGAGTTGATGAGTACCATTATGGACCTATATTAAAACACAATATGCCATAATGATGAGTCTCAAAAAGGAGCAGTCATGGGTTACCAAGTACACTGTCGGTATTTCCCAGGATGATTAGTCTGTCTGATACTAAAAAAAGAACTAGCTGCTTCCTGGTTCAATAAGGCTAAGACACTAAATAACGAGGGATGGGGTGAGCTGTGATAGCAGTGCCAAGGAAAAAGTCATTCCATACCTTGATTATGCATGTTCCAAGGTTTTTCAATGAATAATACATTTTTAATCAGTTTAAAATGCAAATGGGATGCATTTAATGTCCTTACAAATTCTAATTCTGTGTAGTTTCTGTATTAGACGATCAAATGGAGAAAGAAGGTTTAAAAGGAACAACCTAAAACTGTGCAACATGGACTGTTGTTATAAAGTAGTTCAAGTAAGAAATTTGGGTTTTTTGTTTTATTTTGGTTTTTTTGAGTTAGGTTTCTGGAAACACAAATTGCTGTCAAGTGTTCAGTGTTTTGAGAGCAACAGAAACAACAAAAGAAACATCTTAGATCTTAGATCCACGCCTCAGACACATACCAGAACTGGTACTACTTCAAATGACCAATGTTTCTGTTTTAAGTGAATTTGTCTTCTAATATTAACAGCATGTTACGATATGGGATAACTGGATCAGTATATTAGTTAACATATAAAGAAAGCATGTATTGATAGTTGACAAAAGCTATCAATTGAGGAATACGCATCAATTCCTTTTTAAGTCACTATAACTGACTTAATTTAACAGTGTGGGAACTATTTCAGAAGATGAGTGCAGAGTGATCTACAGCTCAGGAGCTGAACAGACACCAATAATAGTGAGATAAGATTAAAAAGAGTAACACTGGTTAACATTCTTGTATCTGTTCCTGTCGATCCTGTTGAAGTTCAAATGCCAAACTTCCACCATTTAAACCGTTATACAAATGCATCAGTGGAAAATATAAATGCATTATAGATGCGTATTATGATTTTAAGTAAAAAAACCAAAACAAAACAAAAAAGAAACACAAGATAGCATAAAGTGATCCCCTCAGTTGGAAGCTATACATGATTTTTGCTTGTTGTATGGAATTTTTTTGACTGTGTTAGAACTGTTTTAGAGTCTGTATTTACCATCCCGTAGAAATCTAATTTCCACAGTATGTGACATTACATGTTTTAGGGGAAGTGGACAAATAGACAGAAAAACTACACTGCATAACAGTGTGCTCTCTATACTGCTGTCTGATACTATGAGCAAAGGAATACTTGGAGTGGGGGTGGGGGGTTTATAATGGTATTAGCCTGGAGTATTTTAACAACTCAGGTTATACACGAAGATTTTTTGTACAAGAAAGTGATACGTCATCCTCATCACGTGAGTAGTGACACTGGCACCGGAGTCAATGATTCACAGGCCTTTCCCTAGTTTACTGTCTGCTTGCGTTAACATGTCTTCCTGCCTTTCTTAAACAATTACAAAGGTTCCTGACTATATTCTGCACGTTGGATCTGTCATGTGTCATATTTAGGAAGTGTATCATATTTAGTTTGCCTTGACAGTTGGCACTTTTATGTGGTTTGTTTGAAATAGCTCTCTCTTCTTCGGCGTGTTCTTGAGCAACAAGTGGAGACATTGAGTGTTTTGGTGCCTTTTGTGTGTGAGCGCTTGTGTTCATGTTGTGCTTTCTCAGCTGTTCTTTCTGGTTTTGGACACTCCCTGCCATGTGAAGCATGCAGAGAGAATGTAAGTCATGGGGTCATCGTGACTAATCCGCTACCTCACACTCAGCCCCCTGTTTTCCTCCTCCACTTTTTTCCCCTCTTGTCACCATGACTTGGTGAATATACCTGTTTCTCATTGTTTTTCAGAAACAAGTTTCAGCCATGCTTGGGCTGTACTGATAGCATTTTGGCATGTTTTTTAGTTGTCAGTTGATTATTGTATTTACATAAGTAGTTTCCCTGTTTCAGTGTTTGAATTTTGCCTCTTTCAGTTTGTTAGCCTTCCTGTTGTTCAGTGGTTTGTTTATTCTGTTCATGTGAGCTTTGTTGGAATATCCACATTATGAGGAAGCACCCCACTGCATGCACGTGGACAGGATGTCTATCTCTAGATTGCTGGTGACATGAAAACAAGAGTTGAATGATTGTTTGTATTAGAATTAATAGACTCCCTGGTGTGACTCAGACATCCGTCTGGCATTATTAATCTGCTGTATTGTACTACTCTAATACAGTGATGTGGATGGAATTAATGTCTCACACTTTAACAGATTTTGAATATTTAGTTGAGGAAGATATTTGCTTGAATATAATACCGGTAACCTCAACACACACACAGACTGTGTGAATGGGTCTCACATACCCACCAGTGATGTCAAAGTCATACTAAAATCAACAATTCTTAAACTGACATCAAAAGCAAAACATAATAAATGAGCTATTAAAACACTGTCTGTACCATAAATAGAGATGTTAATGTTAGAGACTTAGAGTTAGAGACCTTAGTTAAATGGTGATTTCTCTTAGTTCTTTGTTCATGCTTTCCCAGGAAACTTCCCAATAACCCACAGTTGCTCAGTACCCTCCTGGAAATTACAGCGAAACTAAAGGCTTCATAAAGTAAATTTACTATGAATTACACTATTAATTAGCATTAAATGCTGGAAACAGAGTAACCCTTATTGAGGGTACATATCATTTCTGATCCACATTTATGTCAAGTTCTTAGTAAAGTAAAGACCTCATATATAACCTTGACAGTGTTACCAGTGCATTACAAACACTGCTGCTTTGCTTAAAAGAAATTATGTCAAAATGTGCGGTGATGGCAGAAATTGTACAACAACCATGTGTTGTATGGTGAACTCGTTTAGGGTTACGTCAAGGAGAGTTGTACATCTCACCACACTGATAGCACAGTTAGTGTAACAGCATGTAGGGATCCACAACGACACACACGCACACACACACTGACAGAAACACGTGTGCACACTTGGCTGAGCTTAAGTTGGGTCATTTGTGGATCTAAAGTATGTGAAGGTTTATGCAGATCACAAGACTGAAAACACAGCTTACTGGAAGACAAAAACCAAAACTCATTCACTAACCACGTTGGCTAACCTCAAAGAGTGAGTACAGCACTCTGCATACATACACAGTAACACTTCTACTATATAGTGGTGCATAGTCTATCTACTGTATGCTCTATACACATTTTGTTAGTGTCAGGAAAACTCAGTGACCCCTTAACCATCAGCTTTGTTTTTGTCTAGATGCCATTCTTCATATTAGTACACACCTACACAATTTTACTTCAACAGTACAACTCTTGGAATCATTCATTTGCATTAAGTGTGCTTCTGCAGCTCCTAAGCTGCATTAATGGCACCACAATCCTTTAATTTGGTTAATACATTGCCCAGGTACAGCTGTTTCCCTGTTATTTAAATGAAAGAAGCAATAGTCCTTGATATGGATATAGACTGAAATCCTGTCTCAAAGGTACATACATTTCAAACATTCCCTTCACATGTTTTTGCAGCACGTGTCTGTGTGTGCGTGGGTGTGTGCATGTCTTGACGAACAATTCTGACCCCGGTGACATGATGTGGAAGGTCCACTGATTAAAGTGATTCATGCATTTAGCTTCACAAATTCACAACTGCAGTACGTGATAATTATTTTGCACCAAGTATGTGGCATAGGTGTAACCCAGCAGTCTTAAGAATCTTATTAAAAGGCCTTTTGCTTCTGAAGTTAATAAAAATTATTTAAAATTCTTTTAAGAATATGCACAGCACCTATAGACTATACCATACTTATCTCTTACAATGATCACAGAATGATGACAAAATGCGTTATTACTTAAACAATACATGTCAATGTTTTCAGAAACTGAAAGGTGCTTTGTCTGGTTTACTGGCATCAAATAATCTTGTTTTTCTTGCTCGTGGCTAATCTTGATATAAACCAGCTGGCATCTCTAGGTTATTTTCTTCTGAGACACCCTCTAGCATTGTCAATAGGCCTAGCCCAAAGGAGGAAGTTAAAGGTCAACTAGAAATGTAGACGTTAGTAGCACTTTTTTCCTGCAGGAGCACTCCTACCCTCCATACATTTGGTATTTATTTTGAAGAGATATTTATAATAAAAAAGGGTTTAGTGTGTCGACCAACTGCATTTCTGCCTAGATTGCCTCTAACATATTGCACTACTGCACATGCATATGTTTAGAAAGATTTAAATCCATGTGCAAAACCAATGTTATGCCATGGTTGATCACATATAATAAAGCTTATACTGCAGTATAATAAACACAAGTTTTTATCTGTTTTAAGATCAGAGTAATAACAGAATCTGCTTATATTTAGTACCATAAGCCATTGTCACTAATATTTACAGAACAACAGCAGACTGTACAAACTGTATGTGCATGTGACAGTAAGACTGTTTAATGTGTAAAGTGTCTGTAAAGCTGCTGTGTTTGTGTGTTGCCGTCCAAGTCAGACATAGGCCTGTCCTTCTTTAGGCTGTGATGTAATGAGGTAAATGTGTTTGTGTGTGTATTTAAAAGAAGTTCATCAATGATTCATTCCTCCCTGATGGCCCTTGGTGACCCACCTAACACACACACACACACACACACACGCACACACACACACACACACACACACACACACACACACACACACACATACAGTTCAGAGGATTCCCACTCATACTAAGATGACACCATGGACAGGCGCCACTCTGTCTCTGAGAGCCTGTCTCCCCCTCATCCAGCAGAGATGGACATTACAGTACCTTACCATCCTTCTTTGATATCATGTGTTACTGGAAGCCGTGCATGCAGGAGCGCCCCTCTGCTCTGGAATTAGGAAGATTACATTATTTCTGTTTTTAAATTCCACAATTTCCTCATTTACAACTGTCACTTAAACAGTTAACATTGCTTCTCTGTCAGAAAAAAAACTGACATTTAAACATTTGTCTTTGATCAGCATCTTGGAGCTGCTGAAATAATCCATTTGCCGTCAGATTCCCAGAATATTCTTTTTTTTTAACAATCGCGCCCCTACTTCCAGTAAGGAGGAATGACCGTTTATGATGAAGTATTTGTGTGTAATTTTGCACAGATAGAAGCTGAAAAGGTCTTTGAGAGGCTTTTTAACCTGTCTGTTTGCAGCTTGCACTTGAATATTTGTGGTTCATTCCGGTTTCTCCAGGCAAAAATTGAGTACGCAAATAAACCTTTTACTCAGTTATGATTAAAAGGTATACCCACTGTATATCAAATGCTATAGTGTGAATGCACAGATAGCTCATAAATTGCACCAACATATGTACAGTACACATATACTGTACCCACATTTATTTATGGAAAAACAAGAATTACACAGCTTACCATTAAACCTAATCTGGTACTGATTAACTCAAACACAACAGAATTAATTAATAAGGGACCGTGTTTGACAGGCAATCTGACAAGCTAAATCTGCTGGGATCTGCTTATGCATTCTCATAAGTGACTCTCCTCCCCAGTTAGCTAATTAGACATCTTGTTTGCCTTCTCATTAGCTTTTACACCTCAGAGCTATCTATCACTCTGTTAATCAGTAATCATTACTGGAGCAGAGCAGAGTCTTGAAATCGAGCCTGTGCAGACAAATGGAAGGACAAAAAGCAGAGGATGAAGTAAGACAGGCAGCCAGGCAGGGAGTCAGTCTCTAAATATAATAATCATTAAATAGTGGCCCAGGCCCATTAAACATAGCGGTAAGCAGCGGGGTGTGAGGAGCGGCCAGGTCCAGAGCGCAATACTGTTTACACTACAAATGCGGTTGAGTTACACCATGTACAGTAAAATGGGCCCGACTGCCAGTAACTCTAGTCACTTACCAACAAAAGCATCATTTCCTGAAAGCTCCTCCCCTCCTCCCTCCCTCTTCTGCCCTCCTCTCCCCTCCCCTCCCCTCCTCTGCTCTCTACTCACTCTCCAACCACCTTTCTGAGCTCTGAGGAACTAGTCCATAATCACTATGACTAAACCCTCTATGTAAATACCTGAGTGTCCTGGTGAAGCAGGAAGCATGTTTTAGACGTGTCTGTGCCGCTGCCTCGCGAGAGAAAGTTTTGTATGTGTGAGTTCAGCCGCCAGAACATACCTGTGGTAGAGGCAGATGTGTGTGTTGGACCAGAGAGGAACTGGGAAAGGGCTAATAGTGAATGTCCACTGTTGGGTGGAAGTGCACCAGCTGTAAGGTGAACACTCTGGCCATCATCACATGGAAGAAGCTGTCGCGTTCAGGGATTCAAGGTGAAGCAGGAGTGTATGTGTGAGTGTATTTTACCTCCTACTGCAGCGTTTGGACCCATGTCTCTCATGCAGATCTGGACTAAATTGTATTCACAGCTAGGACGACCGCTTCCCAAGGTACTGGCAGCATTTGTTTCTTTTTTTTAAGATGAATTATCATTTCAGTCTATTGTTTTAAATGTTCTCCTGATCCCCTTTGTATTTGTTGTATATTTTTATATAAACTCTAAATGAGTAGTTTCACAAACTGAAACTTTATTTTGTGAAAAGTTTTATTTTATTAACTAGAGAAGCTCTGGATAAGACTATTAAGCACTTTATCACACACCGATGGTTGTGTTTTTCCTGTAACTTCCTTCATGATTTTTCAAAAATACTTCCTCATCATAACAACAACAGTTGACAAAGACCTGTTATCTTCTTTTCCCTTTATGTTCTTTAGGACTAAATGTTGGCATGTAACTCCATTGTGCATTATTTTAGGTTAAAGTCAGAATTACATTTAGGCTTTTAATATCAATTTAAACACTAACACATCAGCTCTTTATGGTCAGACCAAAAAGTCAAATAAAGTAACCTAGGGTTATAATTTGGCCTTGCTAATCATCTCTGTGGCCTATTAGCCACTCAACAAACTCAGCTGGGTGAATTTCTTTGCCACCAGGCCAGTATGCCGGTTAGTCACCGGCACACCACTGAGCCGCTCATTCCCAGCCAGGAACTATGACAAATGATTGTACGCCTCACTCCTTGCTGTCTTCCAGTAAGTGCTACAACCTGATATCTTGTCAGGGCAAACAGCACTCTTGGCTATTTTCTGAATGACTTCACTTAATGCATTGTTGTATTGTACTTTAAATAGAAGTGATGAAAAACTATTTTTTCTTATAACCATTCCTCAAATGACTCAGTGTTGATTTTATTCTAACATAACCATGTTAATGTAATGTCTTAATTGCCTCCTGAGCACATTTCCAATGAATTTTAGATTGTGTTCATTAGTTCATTTCACTGGTTTAATATTTGTTGAGAAACTGCACAGTCAGTAGCCTCCATAGTTTATGCATCATATTCAAATAGGAGTACATACATGGGAATAGTATTTTGTTGTTGTGTATTTAATTTGAATGTTCATCAATGAGTTTTCAACAGTAGGAACTCTCCAGTGGTCATATGAATTGATGGGTCATCATTTTGTGTCTGATCCTGCAGCATGCACCACACTTCTGTTTCTGTCTGACAAGCAGCTCCTCATTGTTATCTTTAAAAGTTAGTATCTAGGCATCAAACCATGATGCAATTGTATTTACTTTTCTGCTAATCTACTACTATGTCAACTAGGTCCTTTAGCAAATTAGTGCAGTGGGGTAACGTCATGGTGGGCTACGTATTGTTTCCTGGTATTACATTAAACCTCTAGTGCGACCTAGCCATGCAGCTTACGGGAAGTGAATTTAAAAAAAGAAAAAAAAGGTGAGGCAAGAGAAGATCAGCAAACGCAGCAAGAAAATAAAGAAAGACATTATGTACCAGCAATATTTCAGAATATAGGGGGTACAGATGATCTAGTTCTGTTGCTGTTTAATATTTTTGTTACTTTAAATTTTTGTCTTGGTTGTTGGTAGTAATGATGAAGCGGGAATAGTTAATGACATGTTAATGTCACAGTGATCATTTCATGAAGAACTGAAATGATGTACAAAATGTGTTTTCTTGAAGAACGATTCTGTTACCTTTAGAACTAAAAAAAAACAAAAAAAAACCAAAAACATTAAAAGACACAACTGTATCTAACCAGTACACCAGTCATACTTGACTAGATTTGATTGCAAAATACATTTATTTAGGGCCGGATGTGGATATATTTGTTTCTTTTTACATTCTATTAAAAACCAATCTTTCTTTTTTTTTGAATACCTGCCCCTAGAAACACACTCGAAAGTATAGTCTCTTCTACATTAAAATCTGACCCAGTCTTAAATAAAACAAAACCTTACACATTTTCCAGGTGTAGTAGGGGCTGTTACGAGTGATTATGCTTGGATGCATGGCTTAGCTGATGGTGCTGATATTTTTGCGGACAAAAAAAAAGTCCTTTCCGTAAAGGTGCTGGCCATCTTGAATCTTTCTTCTGCTTGGAGTTTGCACATTGTCTGTGTATCACCACGTTTTCTACCCATAGTCCAGAGACACACAACTCTAAAATTTGTCAAGGTTGAGAATATAAAAGTGAATGTGTGCCTCATGATACTGTGGTAATCTGCCCACGGTCTTGCTCAATAAAACCTTGTCCATTTAAGAACTTAACCACTTAATTCACAGTTAATTTTATTTCTTACCAAATGTGTAGGCACAGAGGGTCATGGTTTAGCTGCTGTTTGTGCCTGATGTGAAAGAGAAAACGGCAGTCACATCCATTTCTGATTGAAGGCATTCAGGGGTCCTCACTGAATCAAGGCAAGATTTTCGTAAAGCACAAAATGATTGTTAAAATTGCTTTTCTGTCAGAAAGTTTAACCAGTGTGATGAAGAGGGTTTTGTGGTATTGTCTTAGTTGTCAGATCGAACTGATGTTACAACACAATCTGTTTCTTGCTGATGCGCAGTGATTGTTTAAAGGGTAATTTTCACTTTAAGCAACTGACAGACTAATTTTACGCCTTGGAGTGGGTTCTATTTTTTTTCTGTCAGCAAACACGTGTTATTGCGGGTTAGATATTCATGTGTCACTAGCCATAAAAGTGTAAACCTTTTTTCACAAGTAGGATAAGAAATACACAACTTACAGGAAACAAGATCACTAATCTGAGTAACAGGAACATAGTCCACTCACATAGGTGTGTGACAGCGTGGTTTTATCAGACATAAAATAAAATACGTCAGATTTTTTTTTTTTTTTTTGCAGTGAGAAGAAAAACTGCAAATATAGAACTGATGTTAAGTTTCCCTTAATGGTCCATCAGACGTTCTGGTCTAATATTACTTTCCCACATGGAGCAAAAATAGGATTATTTAATCAGATGTACTGGGTAATTGTATTATATTTTTATTGTATTATATATTTATTATATTTATATAAGGGGCTAATTGTAGTATTTCTACTTTAAATTTTTGAAAAATTACCTAAAAGTGTTTCATATAAAGAGTTCTGACGGAATGTCAAATATGTCCTTGTACTGCATTGCAGAGATATACGTTGAATTCATTCACAGCCACAGATCAATGTGTTTCTGTGAATGTATGATACAACTAGGAGTATGGAGTCACTCTGCCACGGCAGGAACTAGGGATGAGAATTGATAAGAATTTAACAATTCAGACTCAGTTATTGGTTTTGAATATCGATCCAATTCCTTATCGATTCTCATTGGTTGAGGGAATAAAAGAGTACAAACAGGGTTGTTTGCATTAACTGCCTTTTATATTTCCATCTCTGCCCATAAAATATGACATATACAATATGCACAAATAATAATAACAGATGACACCATGCCTGGATCAGGGGGTCACACCATATGACTGTATAAAGTGAAACTTAAACTTAAAATGCTTTACTAATTCCTCTATGTCTCCCGCTGTTGTGTACCTAATTTTCCTTTTCCCTACCTTTGGAGACTTTTATTTGAGGGGTCAGGTCATTTGTCGTCACCCCCCCCCCCAAGAACCGAGCCTAGATGACGACCTGGTATTTGCTTTGCCACGAGATTCACAAGCGTTGCTTCGTAGCTTACCAAATACGTAACATTCTTTCAAATGAACTGCATGCTGTGTGGACAAATGTTTGAGCATGTTGGAGGGATTTGAAGAAAGGGAAGCTTTGACACTGACAGTGTTAAAAGTGGCCCTGGTGTCAACTTTGAGCATGAAATATAGCCATACTTTGGAGCGTTTCTGCCTTAATGCCATGTTGGCTATGTTCTTAACCAAAACAATGCAGTGTACGTGTGACGTCATCACGCATACGCAACGCAGGCGGAACGGATAAGCTGAAGTGTTAAGCAGGCAGGCAAACGATTCCAAGGAACTGAGCTAGAAGGAACTGGTCAAAAAGAACCTGTTCCTGATTCCCATCCCTAGCAGGAACTGTTAAACAATTTTCAATGTCAAAGAATGTGTCCAAGTGATTAAAAAAATAGACGCATTGACAGTGTTTTCATAACTGAAAACAGTAGTAATGTTAAAGAATGACATTCAATGTAGTGAGTACAATGATTACTTTCATGAGGGTATAAACATGTTGTTATGTTTGATACCATTTATTGAAACTTGGTTAAGACTAAACTGTGACAGTTCTGACCTTGTTTGGACTATTCCAAGCAGATCTTTAGTTCAGTTATAAATTATATAAACTGTGAGGTGTTTTGTGGTTTTAGTGTGGCTGTTTTCTGTCTAAAAACAGAGCTAAGCTAGCACAGATATAATGTAAACCAGAGGGCTTTGCATTGATTCTCAGTGCTCAATCCTTAACTATCGGCTGGCACATACATAAAGTGTTATGTTGACCTGCTTTGTGAGTTTTTGCTTCAAGGAGAAAACTTGACGATACCATAATCTAGATATAAACAATGAATTCAACATGTTCATCGGTGATTTATACACTTTGTGGATAAATAGTATTCATTTGTTGGTGGTATCACAAGTACATTCTGGAATGCGACTCCCCCCTGCTTTTAGAAAATGGAAAATGAATTCTGCAT
>JAPTYQ010000019.1:27982467-27999237 GCA_029814465.1 Ostorhinchus cyanosoma
AATTTCATGAGTTTTGGTCAATGATTAACGGAGATATTGACAAACAAAATTTTTGTCCCCATTTACCACAATGTTAACGAAAATTTCAAAGTGATCCAGAATCCAGGATTTCTTCCAGACCACTCCCAAAAATTAATCATTTCTTCCTTGTGCCATTTCCAACAAATCCTGAAAATTTCATCAATATCCGTCCTTAACTTTTTGAGTTATGTTGCTAACTAACGAACGGACAAACAAACAAACAAACAGACAGACAGACAGACAAACCCAGGCAAAAACATAACCTCCTTGGCGGAGGTAATGAGCAAATTCACCAAAAACAAAGACTTGGTGCCAAAAAGAAAAGCAAAGTCTGTTATTTTGAATTATTTCGGTTACAAGAAGGATGATACCGAAACGTGTGTTCTGTGTTGATACAAGAAGAAACAGAGTTAATTTGTTTGACCATTTATGTCGGCACCACACAGCTATTAGATCCTCCTGAGTAGTTTTTCATACTGCAAAAAAATTGCAATGTCAGTTTTCTCCAGTATCGCGCAACTCTACTATACACTGATTTCTCTGTTAAGCAATATTAAGTACAATAAAACTTGACCTATAAAAGTCTGGCCACGTTAACAAACAGTTGGTTCTCAGAGCAAGTCAAGACTCCATCATGATCTTCATGTACACATACACACAAGCGTATACTGTCATTTTAAAACGTCTTAACCTGTTGACGTGTTTAGCGCAGGTTGTAGGTCGACATTTGTAGGCTAAAGCCCTTTCAGTGAGTTGAACTTATCTGCAGTATAGCATGGTATCCAACTTTGTTTTCAGCAGTCTTTCCTTTATCCCTGTTCTCATTGCTGTTGAGTCCTCTTTGAATTTGATGGATGTGAGGATATCTTTTTGATACGAATCAGAGTGCATTTATTTCTCCTGCCCTCTGAAAGCCTTTTATGTTTTCCTTTTCATTCTGCCCTCATTTCATCCATTATGTTTCCCAGACACACACGGCTTTATCTGCCTTTTGTTGTTGTTGTCGCTGGCTTTTCACTGCCCGACAACAAATTGCATTTTGTGGAGTGCTGCTCCGGTAGACATCTGTGAAGTGTCCACACACTGTTTTGAGCAATATGCATACGGAAAAACACAGACATTTACACTATAAGAGATTAATCATGTTTTCTTTTTGTTGGTCAGTTTTCATGTATTTGGCACCATGTTTATTTGAGTTTTCATTTCTTCATTTTATGTTTTGTTGGCAGCTGAAGGGGAGCAGCAGGTTTCATGGGTTGGCCAGTTTGGATGATATAACTGCAATTATCAGCACCCCACCTTTAGGAGGATTCCAGGTAGCCTCACATGCCTTCTCCAGTCTGATGCAAAAATTAAACCAGCTCTCTAACTAAATGAGTCTGTCAGATTATGTGTGCAGTGTGGACCTGTGCATTTTCAATACAAGAAAGGCTTGTATTACTGTCTGTTTTCCATAGAAACAAACACTAACTTGCAACTAATCTAATACTGAGGGCAACATTTTGACATGAAGGTAGAACTAAGCTAATATGTTTAAGACATAACTAGAGTACTTTGGTCTGCTTTGGTAAGTCTGTATTGCCACAGATGATGAAAGCATTGCTTCGGATTGCACATAACTGGGCAAATACACACCGTCCAGAGAACAGATTATAGCATGTATTGTTTTTAGGAAGCGTCTGCTACCTGTTTGTTAAAATGAGGCCCTGTGCATTTGCATATGATGTTCGCATTCTACATTTGCAGCTAGATTTCAGAGCTTTCATTATTTCCGCTTCAGCTGGATTCATGCATTCGTCATTTGTTATTTTGTTGTTATACTGGTTAAAACGTGCTGCGCTGAATCCTTACTAACAGCTACATTCTCTTTACCAACTCCTCTTCACCCTCACTTGACCAAAATCTATAACTCCAAAATTATTGTTAATCCATCACTGAACTAATGCTTGGTGTTACTAGGCTCAGAGACCCCAGACACAGCCAGAGGAGGAAGAGGATGCTGAGGAAGAGGAGACAGAAGAACTGGGACATGTAGACACATATGCTGAGTACAAACCCTCCAAATGTAGGTCACTAGAACAAATGTCAACAGTTGACTACACATTAAATTATTTGCTTTTTCCTTTTTAACACAGCACTATTTGATTGTATGATCCAGCCTGACATTGCCTTATTTCTAAAATATTTTGCTTCATTTTTTCTCTACAGCCACCATAGGAATTTCTCATCCTGACATAGTGGTGGAGACAAACACACTTTCTAGTGTCCCTCCACCTGACATCACTTACACTCTGTCTATCCCCCAATCAACTATCAACAACGGTTTGCTATCTGCTCTGCAGCTAGAGGCCATCATCTACGCCTGCCAGGTAAACGCACTGGCACTTGACATGCAAACAAAATAATTTGAAACCCATCTGTTTTTGACTGTATGGGCTCCTCTGTTAATGTGTTTGCTCTTTGCGCACACTCAGCAACATGAAGTGATCCTGCAGAACAACCAGAGAGCAGGCTTCCTGATCGGAGATGGGGCAGGGGTCGGAAAGGGACGCACTGTGGCAGGAATCATTCTGGAAAACTACCTTAAGGGAAGGAAGAAAGCACTATGGTAATAGAGGAGATTTTATCATGCTATTGATTTGTTTCCTTTGTAAATGTTGACCTCTACAAGGATCATGAACCAGTTTAAAACAAAACTATAGTTTTTGTTTAGATGTATTGATTCAGAAGCTGTGATTTATATGCAAGGATATTTTGAGCATGTTGAGGTAAATTGTGCAGAAGCTGGTTGAATTACTGATTTTCCTGTTCTTGCCCTTAGGTTCAGTATATCCAATGACCTGAAATTTGATGCAGAGAGAGATCTCAAAGACATAGATGCACCCAATATTCCTGTGCATGCCTTAAACAAGGTGAGTTTGAGTGGAATCAGTGAGAAAGCCACTTAGATTATTTCAGAAAAGGTTATCTTTATTATCATTAGTTATTTTGTTTTTTGTTTTGTTTTTTTATTTTAATTGGGTTTTAGTTAATTCTACAAGTGCTCAAGCTATTTTATTTAAATTTTTTTTGTAGATTATTGTTGTTTTTAAGGTGTTGTGCTGAAAACCTTGGTTTATAGAAGTTTTTCTAGTAAACCTTTAACCATTAACACTGGAGGAAAACAAAACAAAGTTTACCTGCAGCTCCTTTTCCTTTTCCTTTCATTTGCAATGGTCATTGTAGGTTTTTTTTTTCATGTCTGTCAGTTATTTTTTTGTTTGGTCACAACATGATTTTCTCAAACCTATTCTCCTTGTTGCCATTGTAGATTAAGTATGGAGACACAGCTACCTCAGAAGGAGTCCTGTTTGCAACTTACTCTGCGCTGATTGGAGAGAGCCAGGCAGGAGGGCAGCACCGGACCAGAATTAAACAGATCCTGGACTGGTGCAAGCCTGACTTTGATGGAGTTGTATCCTTTTTATTTAAACATCTTTGCATCAAACAGTATTTTATTGTACATTAGTGTTTTGTGTCTGCCTTTTTTGCCCTTGACTTCTGTGCTTCCTAGATTATTTTTGATGAATGCCACAAAGCCAAGAATGCCACATCTACAAAGATGGGCAAAGCAGTGCTTGACCTGCAAAACAAGCTGCCACGGGCCAGAGTGGTGTACGCTAGTGCCACAGGTAGGCTGGCACACAAAGACACAATTACCCTTAAATCAGTAATGCAATCCCACAGAGGATTTAAAAAATAGATATTTTTGTCATCTCTGTTACAGGTGCCTCTGAGCCAAAGAACATGATCTATATGAGCCGCCTGGGAATCTGGGGTGAGGGCACACCCTTCAGGACGTTTGAAGACTTCCTGCACGCGATTGAAAAGAGGTTTGTACAGTGACATGTTGCAGAAATTCACCTTAGTGTATTCATGTGTTTTGAAAGCCTTTCAGTTGTATGGATACAAACTCATCTGCAAATCACTGCCCTTACTGGAAAATACCTTGCAATCTGTTTCTAGTAATGGATTGTTGACCAAAGATTGAATTATGTTGAATAATTTATATGCTGTTTGTCTACAGAGGTGTTGGTGCCATGGAGATTGTCGCCATGGACATGAAAGTGAGCGGGATGTACATTGCCAGGCAGCTGAGTTTCTCAGGGGTGTCTTTCCGAATTGAAGAGATTGGACTGGACAGTGACTTTAAACTGGTTTATAACAAAGCTGCCAAACTGGTGAGCATCACAGTTCTCATGCTTATTGTGTTTGAAATGGGAAATAATGAACTCTGAAATGACTGTACATGTCTGGAAACCTTCCCCAGTGGGCAGAGGCTCTGCAAGTGTTCATGCGTGCAGCTGATGAGCTAGGCCTGGTCAGCAGGAAGTCTCTGTGGGGGCAGTTCTGGTCATCTCACCAGCGCTTCTTCAAATACCTCTGCATCGCTGCCAAGGTCCGCTGCCTGGTGGAGCTGGCTCAGAAAGAGCTGGGGGCCGGAAAGGTCAGCATAACACACTGAAACATGGAGCTAAGTGGCACATATAAATAACCTGTGGAAAGGTCCAGGAGCAGTAACTGGACAATGATGGGAACGGCAGAAGGATTGTAGACAGTCTAAAAACTTAAAGTACTTCATGTAAAACCTGCTTTGTTGTTAATGTTTATTTGTTTTGCTCCTCCACAGTGCATAGTTATTGGACTGCAGTCTACTGGGGAGTCCCGCACAAGAGAGGTCCTAGATGAGAACGATGGGCACCTAGATAGATTTGTTTCTGCAGCAGAGTGAGTAAAATTGGGCTGATTCTTTGGTTTGTACATTTGACCTGAATATCCCTCCTTTGTCTCCTGTTAAAGTTTCAGTGGGCAGTGCATTTTGGTGTTATCAGGCAACAGTTCCTTAATGACCTTTAACCAATCATGTAATTCAAGTGGCCTGTGAAGAAACTGGACTTCTTCTCTGGCTACATGGCAGCTTGCCTGCCAGAGATTTTTTTTTCTAACTTAACCATAATGACATGAAACTGTGTCACATAGTTGATCTTTATTAGTGGTCTAATGCCACATTTCCACTACATTGTACCGGCTTGACTTGACTCACCCTTTTTGTGTTTCCATTACATAAAAGAACCTGGAATCTGGTACCTGGTACTACTTTTTAGTGCTTGCTCAGCTGTGGTTCTAAAATGGGTGAAGAGACTGCTGACCACTGATTGGTCAGAGAGTTGTCTCAGCATCATTACATCATCAATGCGCGGCATGCCATTTAATCTATGACGACAGCCCGCAAAACAACACCGTGGTCAGTCGAGGAGGTTCAGACATTTCTGTCCTTGGTGACCAATGACAAGATTCAGCGTGCGCTTGACAGGGCAACACACAACAAGCGAGTTTACAGCAACTCTGTAGGCAGACATCATGGAAGTTCGCTATGACGTTCAGGTACCCTGAAGTTGATAGTATCCTGTAATGAAAATGGTCTCTCAGAAAAGTACCTGGTACCCAAGTCGAACCAGTACGATGTTGTGGAAATACCGCGTAAGTTTAGCACAGAGTAGATAGACCTACAGGAGGGTGTATATTTTCTATGCTGGGATTTTCCTGTCTGATTTTCACCAATTGTAAAATTAAAACACAAAAAGCAGAATATAAATGAATAATTGTCTCAGTTGTTGGATTAGCTAAACAGCTAAATACTCATGTTGAGCCTCCTTTACATATGCTTCACCTCAGCTTACAGTTTGGTAAAGTTTCTGTCTCTTTTTTTATTGTTTATTTCCTCTAATCTGTAGCAATCTTGCATTTTAAATTTGGATTTCCTTTTGCTGCTTCATAAGGCTGCCAAATTGTTTGTCAACCCTAGGGGAAGCATATTGTCTCTTCATACAGCCTATAAAATAGACCAGTATTCATGACATGCAGTTTAAACCCTCACCATTCATCCTTAATTAGTAAATAGCTCAGGCAGTCTCCGAAGCTATTTGAATTAATAACAAATTACTCATCGTAGAAAATGAGAAATAAAACATAAGTTCCCAGTGTTCTGAACTTGTTTGACCCTAAGCTGCTTTGGGCAGACATGCTTGAATGTCTGAGTGTATTAGATCATACACAACATGTTCATCTTCCTGTCAACACCTTTCAACTATAATGAAGCCTACTGAGGAGCTTGACGTTTCTAATTGTCTAGTCTCTGCTAGCTCGCCCTGCTCTTAGAATAAATGTTTCTCACTCCTCTCTTTTCTCCTCCTTTTTTCCTTTAGGGGAGTATTCCAGTCTCTCGTAACGAAACATTTCCCTTCAGAAAAACAGAGGAGAGAGAAGGCCCCGGGGAATAAGAGGAAACGTAAGTAGGATTGCAACACTGTTCCACCATGTGCACACTCAGACCGTTTTCATATCAAGTTTCTCACTGATGTTGTGTGCAGCCATCACAATGAAAGATCATTTAAAAACCTGAGAAGTTTTGCTTATTGTTTCTAAATAAAATCCTGATGTGGAAACCAAACAGGTAAGCCAAGAGGTCGGCAGCCCAAGGTACCTAAGCACACAGTGGACAGCGGTGGTGTGATCAACATAAGTGATGACAGCAGTAGTGACTCCGATGGTATGGACACAGACTCCAACTCGTCACCGGATTCCCTTGAAAACGACGACGTCATCTTTGTGAACCACACTAGCTGTCAGACGGGTAAGATGGGTTTAAACAATAGGCCAGTTATTTCATGAAATCCTTATTAAATACAAACAGCAGCTGCTGGAGTCATACAGCAGTATTTGATTCAGTTGTTAATTTTAACAACTTCAGTAATATTAAACCTTTTTCCCATTAATACACAAGTCTTTTTCTATTACGACTCTATTGTCTTTATAATGTAATATCATACATACATATATGTGTGTGTGTGTGTGTGTGTATATATATATATATATATATATATATATATATATATTTATCCTGGGGGTGAAGATAAGCCTGTTTGTGAAAAAAGGTTAATACACATAATGGGAGATGTAATAACTTCTGATGTAGGTAACATTAGCTGTGATGAATCATCTGTTTCCTTTAAAGCACAAAACAAAAAGTACCAACAGGTGTGCATGGACAGATGGAGAGACCAAATTGTTCCTCAGTTTCAGTCTTCCATTTGAGACGGAAAACAGTAACAGGATGATCTTTATCTTGTACTTTCTTCAGTACAGCTCTGTGTTCTCACAATAACAGCCTCCAGTATTCGGTCCACATCAGCTGAAGGAAACACATCTTTCATACATTCCTTTATTTTTTCTTCATTTATACATTTTATATTTTTGCTCAGTTTTGCTAAAAAATATGAAATTTCAGTTACAGAAACACAATTATTGTGCTGAGGTGAGGAGTGACGTGAGATGATGAACTAAACCAAAGGATTTTTAACCTGAGCTCAGACTGAATCTGCTTGAATTTACCTTCTGCTTAGAAGTCTCTGGTGCCTTGTTATTTTTGTGACTATGTCCTGCATGTGGTTAATATTTTTTCTGTTTAATATTCACAGCCAGGATAGAGGAGATGAAGCAAGGCCTCCTCAACAAAATATCTGAGCTGGGAAAAGAACTACCTCTCAATACTTTAGACGAGCTCATTGATAAGTTGGGAGGACCAGATAAAGTATCAGAGGTATGAGCCTTAGATGTTAAGTATCTAATACTATTATAGTGTTAAGATTTACTGTGAATATGTAAAATGACTCCATGGTTGTTTCTCTGTAGATGACTGGGCGTAAGGGTCGTGTGGTGCGACGGCCAGACGGCATCGTTCGTTATGAGTCACGAGCTGAGCAGGGACTCACCATCGACCACATCAACATCAAAGAGAAAGACCGCTTCATGGGTGGAGAAAAGGTCCGATTACCAATCAAATAGTTTTCATGACCTCGATGGATAGTCTCTAAAAGGGACTTAATGCTTTATAAACACTGCTCATTATCCCTCCACCTGTAATTCAACCCTCTTTCCCTTCTACAGCTGGTGGCTATCATATCTGAGGCAGCAAGCTCTGGGATTTCCCTGCAAGCAGACAAGCGGATTAAGAACCAGAGGCGGAGAGTCCACATGACCCTGGAGCTGCCTTGGAGCGCAGACAGAGCCATCCAGCAGTTTGGTAAGTCAGATGAAGTTAGTCTGACCCTGAGGTTGGGCAAAAATATCACCAAACATTAGTCACACACAGCTTTTTCCACACTGATCAGCATCAGTATTTGTCATGATATATAATTTCGGAATGATGTTGTGAAGAGTATCCTGGTAATACTGGAAAGTGGAAGAAAGAGATTCATCAGCCAGAATATTGAAATTTTTTGCTCCATTTTTTTCCTATTACTATAATGATAGAAGTAGTTTATATATATATATATATATAACAGACCAATCAGAAAAGATGTGATCATTCATGGTCATTCCAGTATCAGCTTCTGAACTTGTGATTTGTGCGTCAATGCAATATTCCGTCTGTTGGTGCTCATGTACAACAACACAGATTTCAGAGTTTATTTGAGGCAGTGAATGCATTCCCATTTCTGTTACTGTAACAGCAGATGTCTCCGTGTTCCCACTTATTCTAGGCTGCAGGTTTGACCTTTCATTCTGAACACTGGTGTATTATTAAATCTATTGTTTAATATTTGCTAATTATTTTGCTGCAATTTGTATAGCATCCTGCATCCGTTAGCCTTTTTTTATGTATATTATATATATATATATTATCTCTACCTTTGTGTCAGTGTGTGGGCTGCACTGTGTTCACACCCACAGAGGTTATTTCCTCATAAGTCAAAAGAATCAGATTCCACAGAAGTCTACAAACCACTTCCACAGAAAATAGCATAGAAGGAGTCTTCTGTTTATTTTATCCTTAAAAGACTGCAAAGTGGAATATCCCCAATCCCATGAGTGTAATGACACAATTTTTCTCCATTAATGACGCAAATGCTGACATCCTAGAACAAATAATCAGCTGTTTTATGCATTCAGTAATTTTAAAATATTTGACTTTAATCTGGTTGTTTAAGCCAATAAAGTCTAAAAGAAAGAGCATGGCAATATTCAGATCAGAATTATAGAAATCATTTTATTTTTCAGACTTGCATGATCATATCCTCTTAATGTCAGATCTTGGGAAATAATTGGACCGTGTCTAAAACATATTTTCATTTCTTTGAGAGTATTTACATGTACACAATACCAACGTTAGGATCACTTTCATTCTGATTGTGTTATCTTTTGTCATGGCATTTGTTTAGGTCGCACCCATCGGTCCAATCAGGTTACAGCGCCAGAGTACATCTTCCTCATCTCTGAGTTGGCAGGAGAAAGGCGGTTTGCCTCCATCGTTGCTAAAAGACTCGAAAGCCTGGTAAATATCAGACCGTCACACGTGTTCACCCGGTCATGTGTGTTATTCTTTTGCACACTTTGTTTCACCCCATTTCCATTTGTGTTTTAATTGAGTGAACACTTTCTCATGGGAGATATTCCTATTCATCTTGTTTTCTTATGGAGCGTGAGAAGAATTGTTTCACTGTAAACAGAGATGCTCTGTGTTTTGTGTTTATTGATTGCCGTGCTCTCAGTTGCCATCGACTGAGTCATTTACTTCATCCCCTTGCCCTCACCCTGTGTCCTTCCTGTTTTCTGTGGCACTCCCTACATGTATTCTAAAGCCAGTCTACATGGGCTCTTTTATTTTGGCTTACTTCACGTTATATCAGCTTTTTCTTTTTCCACAAACCTCAAGAGATGCTGGGTCTTTCCCGTCTCCGGCTCAATAATGGAAAACTGACTAAGCTGAAATAAAAAAAAAAAAGAAGAAAAGAAAAAAAGAAAAAAAAGCAAAGGTCCTTGTCTGGATAATTTATATAATCCACAGCTATTTTCCATAATTATCAATGCAGCTCAGCACACTAACAGTCATTTATTACCATAGTGACACAGCGTGACAGTTCTTTTGGGAAAAAACAGCAAGGAGTGTGCAAGGGGATGGCGATTCCAGGAAGTCATTTGTGTGTTTGCCAGGCCTGTTCGGTAAATCTGTGTTGGGAATAGGTCACATCACGTCTGCCTGCCTGAACCCGATACAACACAAGTGCACACACACCCACACATACACAATCACTCCAAGTAGACGGCTGAATACTTTTGTAAGTAGCTGATGAGCAGTGACGTCATGTTTGGGTAAAATCCCTTTGTTTTAGTGTCTCATGGGCATTTGTTGTGTGGGTTGGACCAACAGCTGGATACAAGGATGGTGTGTGTTCTACAGTTTTCTTTCATCTCTCACACTTTTTGTGTCTGGAGGAAGGAGACTGTAGAAGTGTTAAAGACAAGCTATGGTCTAATTTAAAGAACTGATGAAATAATTGTTTCTTTGAGTCCACTTTAGCCTTTTCATTTAAATACTACAATTGCTTAAAGTCCTTCTAATAATTCTTGTAGGCTGTTGAAAAGTTGCTCTAAAACTGCTTAACCTCATCTCTTTTCTCAGACAGGACCAGATGGAACTGTAATATTTTCTGAGTGTGTGTCACAGTGTTATATTTGTTGATGAAAACTCAGACTGAGAACGGAAACTAGCAGAACAAATACAACTGATCCAAGATAAGAAATGAAAACTTTCAAAAGCAAGAAATGAAAATAAAATTGAAATAAAATCAGCTTCAGTTTTGTTTTTACTTTCTGGGTCATGATGCAAGTGTTTTTTTTCACTATATGTGACCTTTAATTTTTTCCAGTTTATATGTCATGCATTTTTTCCATCCTTTTGTTTTCAGCTGCTCTAAATTCAGGTTTCCTCATCATATCTGAAAAAAACTTAACACTAAAACTGACTAAACTCTAAAGCAGAGCTTGTCAGTTCGTCAAAATAAAAACTCAAAGTACACATTTAAACTGAAACTGAAATCAAAAGCTAAAAGAAAGAAGAAATGAAAGAAATTTTTAAACTGATGAAAAACATTACACAAGCATTATCATCTATTTTGTGTTTATATGACTCAAAAAATACAACTACACAAATTTCTTTTGTTAATCCACTTTGCAGGGTGCTTTAACACATGGAGACAGAAGAGCCACTGAATCCAGAGATCTGAGCAAGTACAATTTTGAGAACAAGGTAGAAACCACTTCAAATACTGTATATCTTTAAGTGATAACATATACAAAAAAATGAGCCGTATCAATTGCATTTCCCCATTTTCTTTCAGTATGGTACAAAGGCTCTAGATAAAATCACCAAAGCAATTCTTGGCCACATAGAGAACAAGGTTCCCCCTCCCAAAGGCTACCCAGGGGGTGAGGCTATGTTCTTCAGAGGTATGTCTAAGTGTGTGAACTTTGGATGTCTGTCAGCACCTGTCAGAAGATAAAAATAAGTTCAGCAGGATACTTCAGTGCACCTACTCATTTTTTTATTTTTTTTTTAATATTCCAGACATGAAGCTCGGAATGATGGATGTGGGCATCTTTTGCAGAGAGCCTCGCTTTGGGATCAGCACTGAGAAAGGTACACAAGGCATGCGAGCAGATTTTCTACTATTATATTTAGACTGAATGTGTTGACTGGGCTGTCTCTCCTGATCGAACTCAGTGTGTCGCTGTCAACACGGCATTAGCTGCATTAACTGTTCTGTTGTCGGTTTTGTTTTTTTCATCTCAGACTGCAGCATCACCAAGTTCCTAAATCGCATCCTGGGCCTTGAGGTCCACAAGCAAAACTATCTCTTCCAGTACTTCACTGACAACTTTGACTACCTGATTGAGAAGGACAAGAAAGAGGGGAAATATGACATGGGAATCTTGGGTAAGGCAGTGAATATAATCCAACTTCCATTTATACTGATAATGTAACAGTGACGACAGGTTGATTTCTGACAGCATAGACATCTATAGTGTTGAACACATTTGATAATGTTTTAAGTCTGTGGCATACGTGCTGCTCTTTTATTCAGTTTCTCATAACTCTGAATGACTGGTGCTCTAAGAATTTTAAAAAAACTTCCTTTCTGAATGTCATTAATCCTGGTTACACTGTGTCCTGACAGACCTTGCCCCAGGTAACGATGAGATCTATGAGGAGAAGCAGGAAACGTTCTTGACAGTTGGAAACCCTCAAGATGGACAGGTTGTTCTTTATAAGGTAGGCACAAAATAACCACATAGCAGGTTTATCTCTCTGTGTCAAAACTGCTTAAAGTCTGACAAAATATAATTAATTGTTTGTATCGTGTGTCAATGTGCAATATCCAGCCCAACAACCAAAATAAGAAGTGCTGACACATGTCCATGTTACAGAGGTTGTAACAAAACACGGATGGATATAAATTTCTTAAGATTTTCTTGAAGGGGCTTGCACATACAGCTTTTATCTGCACAGTCTATTTTACATAACCTGTACTCCCAGTGGTAACCTGGGAGTTTTGATTGATGTCACTTTGCATAGCAGTATCACTGTGATCATACAGGCTTAGCCCGGGGCTGCTCAGCCTATGTAGACACTAGTGGGAGGTGGGAACAGGATAATTACTGCTATCTCCTGCTTTTAGCTGTCGGCTGCAGGGTAACCTACATTTGACATTTCCAACTTGGCAGCTAACCTGAGCACTGCACAGCTAAGACCAGTTTGGCAAGTGTGGAGTGAGAGTGTTAAGTCTGACTGTGGTTGTTAAAGTTCTTTTTTTGCGACTTAAACACAGTATACAACAATAAGTAAATGTGTGTTGTGTTTTGATGCAACAGTGAAGGCTTGAGGCCAGCTGTGTGTGGTTAGCTCCCCTTGAGGACCTATGCTTTACTCTCTGTTGTTTCTGCCTCTTTAGATCAGTGTGGACAGAGGTATGCCCTGGGATGAGGCCTACAACAGATCACTAAAGCTCAGTGGTCGTGATGAAGGCTTCTACCTGTCCCAGAAGGTGAGTCCATGTTCAAAAATGTTACCTGAACCCTGACTGTCTGGGAACACTTCACATATTGGATTTAACACATTTTCATTTTCATGAAGTTTCAATTCATTTTAATCTCCAGTGTACATTCGTGCTCACGTTTAACACACTCAGGGTCATATTTGAGCTACCTACTGCATGTATTCCATATATCTGTCAAAATGAAAGTCCAACTTCAGATAGCTGTTTAAAGATCTATTTCTAAACCGTTCATCCTAAAGCCTGGGGCGATCCACAAGTGGTTTGCAGTAGATTTTCCCTGGGTGAATGGTCATTTTGTCTAAATGGACAAATGACTGCAAACCAAATGTTAAATATACTTCCTTTAGTCCTTTATTAAGTATAAGATGTGTAAACTTTTTTACTGATGTGACAAAAAACGCAATAACAAAACTGCTGATTTCAACACATGTAATGCAGGAGTGTCAAACATACTTTTTTCTACTTTGAAACAGAGAGGAAAATTTGGCTTATTATTTTATAAGTAGGGCTGGTCAATAAACCATTAACAATATATACCGCAATATAACTTTTCCTCAATAGAAATATGAGACACGCTTGATACAATTTCGATAGAATTAATTCGTCCATGTTTTGACTGACGTAAGAACAGCCAATCATAATTAAGTAGCGCTGCACCAAACCAATCACACAAGAGCCACATCAGGTTAGGTGGATGAGCACAGTACAGGCGTAAGAGCAGCTGGCTAATGTTTGGGCTGCAGCGGCAGGTAATGACTGTTCCCTCGGGAGAAAACTTGACCAAGAACTCGGTCGACTGGGTTACTGAAAAGTAGGGTGAGAAACATTTCAGGTCTAGCGTAGAACAGAGGCATGGAAGCCGGGAGTCGGACGTTCAAAGCATGTTAAGGTTAATTTGAGCTTAAGTCAGTTATGGCAGTTAAGGAACGCACCCCTACGTATGTACCCCCGGTATTGTTTTGTGAAGATGGTCGGTTTTGTTTGTTCTCATTTAAAAGTTAAAAGCTTTTTCCTGCTGGTCAGACTTTTAGTTTAGTTTTAAATATATGGACCTGTTTTATTTACCTGAAACAGTTGTATAATGTTCTTCAGCACATCTGTCAAGTTCAACCTCTGACATAAAATAAATCATGTTTAAAATAAAAAATAACCTTCTGATGTCTTCACAACTAACTTATGAGTAACCGAAAATTTAAGCTTGACAGTAAGTTATCGTGATACATATCGATATCATCTGATGTGAAAAAAATGAACGTGATATGATTTTTTTTTTTCCATATCACCCAGCCCCACTTATAGGTTATGTTAGTATTTTACTGGTCTGACCCACTTCAGATCATATTATTCTGAATGTGGCCCCTGAACTTTAAAAGACCCATTCCTACACCAGTCTGGCCCTTCAGTGCAAAAATTAAAAATTATTTTTTTTTTACTGATGTGACAAAAACACAGTAACACAGACTGTTGATTTCAAAGCATGTAATGCAGGGACGAACATGTGGCCTGCAGGCCAAAACTGGCCCTCCAAAGCGTCCAATCAGAGATATTAACAGTCAGGGGTGTCAAACTGGTTTTAGTTCAGGGATCACATACAGACCAATGCAATCTCAAGTGAAATAATAGCATAAGAACCTATAAATAAATGACAACTCAGATTTTGTTCTTGGTTCAATGTGAAAAAAGTTCAGTTACATTGGAACATATTTTCATTTACAAACTATCCTTTCACAATAAAATATGAACAACTTGTAATGCTTTAAGAAAAATAAGTGTAATTTTAACAATATTATGTCTTACTATATGTTTTGTGCATTTGTAGATCTACTGATCTGTGATTTTCAAATTGAAATACTAAAAAAAAAAAGTACTCTAAAACAAAGAGCAAAATTGGGACTATTATTTTATAGGTTATTTTTTTACTAGTCTGACCCACTTGAGATCACTCCTGATGTAATGTGTATATTTTCTATAATGTGCTTAAAATTAAGTTGTGATTCATCAAATATACCTTCCAAATGTCTGGTTTACCTGTACAAGATCCTATAGGTGATGAAAAGTTGCAGTAAAATGTTCAGGAACATTCATTTACCTCCTAGAGTTTAAAGAAAAGGCCTGTTGTGAATTGGGTCATGGTGATTTGTCATTTTTAAAAGTGGGTCCCCAGGAAAAGCAGGTTTAGGACACACTACTCAGTAACATTCACACTCCTTGCCGTCTCTTCACAGCTGCGAGGCAACAATCCCTGTGTGCTGCTGGCTGAGCAAGGACGAGGCAAAAACTTTATTGTCTACAAGCCCAACATCGGCAAGCAGGCCCACCCTGAGAGCCTGGACAATCTGCAGCAGCGTTACCGAAAGGTGATGGCCTGGTTGATTTTAGTCTATTTTTCACAGACTACTGCAAAAAGGGATATTTTGTAATTCAAGATCAAGCACTCAAAGTATTTTCACTCCTGCCAGTATTCTTTGAATTGTTTAGCTTATATATGTACAGAGTCTGCTGCCCCCTTGTGGATATTAAAATGCACTGAACAGGAAGCATTGCTCAAGATGAGTGATGTGGCAATAGTTAGGCTTTTTTCCTCAAAAAAAACCACCAAGAGCCTGATCTGTACAACACAGACTGATTTGATTACTTATTTCATCAAATTCACTGCACTGATTTCAATGTTTTGTACTGGTTTCACAGGTGAGCCCAGAGGAGGCCAGGGATAGCTGGGAGAAGCAGTTCGTCTTCTCATTCAAGAAGTGCAGCCATGCCAACTGGTAAGCACAAGTTCATCACCTCTCCATAGGATTAATGGCTTATTGCATCCAATCAGGCTGGTACAGAGTGGTTTATGGTCAGATGCCATTCCCAAGGATTTACAGATCACCTGAGAATGAAATGAAGAAATAACCTCCAAGTCTCACATGCAACCAGATGACTACCCAGCTGTAATTGAACACAAACATGACAAGAATACATAAAAAAAAAGAAAAGAAAGAAAAATGACATTTTATTAAACCTGCATAATTTTTTATTGATGTTTATTTTTATTCGTTTAGATGTGGGGAAGTTTAATGGTATGATTGATATTTTATTTGTTTGTCTTCAAAGGAACGGGAAGTGTAAGAAAATTGAAGAAGGCCAGGAGTGTCTGCAGGGCATGCGACTGCGTCAGTACCACATGTTGTGTGGTGCTCTGTTGCGTGTGTGGAAGCGTGTATCTGACGTAGTGTCTGACATCACCAGCTCCAGTATCCTGCAGATCGTCCGCCTTAAAACAAAACAACATAACAAACAAGTTGGTTAGTATCCTGCACTAGTCTAGTCTGAAGTGACATTACATCAAGTCTGAAACACATGTTGGCATTCATCAGTTTTCCTCCGTGCATATTTCACATATATATGAAAAAACACATGGTAAAAAATGTACTTTTACATACAATGGAGCAAACCTCGTGATCACATGCTTCCTGACATATTAGGTGTGAACATCAGAACAGGCCATACCTGCCAGTGTAATGTCATATTCTTTTGTTTATCATGTCTTAGTTTGGTTTGAATGAATTAGGAATTGAACAAACATAAAAGTTCATTAAATTCAGTCTCACTTATAAATATGTCGCTGGGTAAAAACTGTGTTGATCATACTGTAATAAAACTACAAGATGAAATCAATATGGAACCAATAACCACTACAGCAGTAGTACACCTAGTTAGTTCTTCCCTTGAAGTTACTTTTATTTAATATTGTAAGTGACTTGAGAACAGTGGATTTAATGCTTAAATGGAGGCAAGACAACACTCAAATTAGATCATTTAGAACTTC
>JAPTYQ010000019.1:28015136-28030960 GCA_029814465.1 Ostorhinchus cyanosoma
GGAAGAAGTAGAATGACCCTCCATTTACTTTTGTATTGAAATCAAAAGTAATAGAAAAGAATACATTCATAGTTACCCTATATATTTATTCTAAAGGGCTTTACATCATGCATGACTTCATCACACTCAAATTACTTGATGACTAATCTTATTGCTGTAACACACACATTAGGAAGAAATAGAATGGCCCTAATTTTGTTTTGTACTGACATCAACGTAGACCATAGACTTTTACACAGGACTGAACGTGATGGTTACTACAACCCACAGCCATCCTGTGTCCAGATCCACTGAACTCCGGTCCATGTGATCAGAGTCTGTGCAGAACAGTCTGTCAGTGTGTTACAGCGATGGGGGTGGTGGGCTTAACAGGCCAGGTCTGACTGACTGGGGACCGGTGGAGTGGAACTGGGCCACAGTAAGAACCACACCGGCCTTGTTAGTGTGTGATCACAACCGGACCCGATTGCCCCATAATGTCCCGTTGTTTCCGTTGATCCAGATCCAGCCCCTCCCACCCCGTTTGCAGCTGTGAATGGACTCCTCCGGGGGCTGCCTTTAAGCCCATTGAAATTTTAAAAATGACTAATAACTCCAAAAGTATTGGTCGTATCAATAAGCTGTTTTTGCCTGTCTGATCCTTGACCCAGAATACATAAGGACTCCAAAAGGCAAAGGCGAGATCTGTCCAGTTGGTCAGTTATAAAGCAGACACACACACACACAGGTCAGTCTGCTTTTATAATATAGATTAGGTACATTTCAACCAAAACTTGAAAGTGGACTAAAGTTAAAAGTGCATTCAGTCACTTATTCAAGTTAAACATGCCGAGTTTTTTTTGTCCTCGATGTAGGTAAAACCATATTTGTTACAGCTGGTGAATATTTGAATAGAAACTTTTTGGTCTTATTTTATGCTGTGAAATATCTGTTGTTAATTAGCATTACAGCGTATTACCACCACCTACTGTTGGGGAGTGTGAATGGATGGCGCTCTGCTCCATAAAATATAAAGCACAGGATGTGTTTCTTAACTGTTCTATAGGAGGCACTCCTGCTCTGTTTCCGACTGGTGGTGTAAGAAATTCTTCCTCACACAATGAAACATAGTCTATGACCAACCCGCGCATTTTTTGGGTTTGGTTTTGAAATGAGCCAGTATGTGGAAAATGAAAACCATGAGAGGTATGTGGTTATGTTAGTGCTGCAAGTAAAGGCCAGTTCGTTAATTGCTAGTTGAAGCTTAACAGTATCACTGGAAAAAAGAAGTTTTACAACAAGAATGAAAGTATTTTGACCGAGATAAAGGAAGGAAATGTGTAGTTTGTAAAAAACGGGTTTAACAGGATACTCTGGCGCTGTCATACTGATTTCCTCTTACAATGTATATGAATTATTATTATGGCATTTAAGTCTTTCTGATAATCTCTGATGGACACACTTGCCTCTCAGTGATATAAAGGTGTGAATGCCACTGCCATATCTACAACAGTTTGGTTAAGAAACGCTTGCACTCCTCAGACCGACTGTTAGTATTAGTGGCCTCCAGGACTGACTGATTTGACTGGGACTGTTTACAAAGACTCACACACAGAAATGTGTCAAGTACAACAGGCACAGTGTGTCTGTCGAAGCAGGAGTCTCTATTGTTTTTATCTGTGCGCTGCTGTACTGAATAAGCTGTGGGTGTTGCATGTTGTCAGCACTACGGGGACACAGGAGCGTAACAGAGCAGGTAGCCCCTCCTCCATACCGGTCAGGCAGGATTGCGACAGGTGAGAGCATGTAGAAATCAGCCTGAGTCCTACACACTCTTCTTGCTTGGCTTAAGCTCAACTGTAAACCTTGTAAGGGATATTATGCATTAATTAATCCCATATAGGATTAATTCTATATGATTTAATATATTCAAACCAGTATTAATTAGCCACATTTTTTAGAATATCTCTCATGATTTTTCTTCTCTTTTCAGAAACCAGGCATGGAGGAGTTAACGATATGGGAGCAACATACAATAACACTAAACAAAGTAAGTGATTGTTTCAAATAATCCAAGTAAGATGCGTTTAGATTCAGCAATGAGTGTATATGGGATTGTGATTAAAATGTTGAAGAATCAACATAAAATATAATCAAATTAAAAAAGTAAATAGAGTAAAAAGGCCATATTTGCTTTCGTTGCATTCGGTTTGCGCTCGCAAGCAAAAGCAGTGAAAGTGGAGGCATGATGTATGGCACAGAGGCGGCTTCACTATTGTTTTCTGAGGGTATTGTGGAAGACTTGGCGGGGGTTGCGTCGGACTGTGCTTCAGACCTCTCGGTTTCACAGCACAGACTCCAGGAGGAATTCAGCGCGACACACCCTGCTGCACCTCTTTGCACCAGCTGGCTCCTCACTGTCCTGCCACATACTGAACTGAACTCAGCTGGAATGTGCTCCTTCTCCCTCTATCTCTCCATCTACGACACACACCTTCTTTTCCTGCATTCTTTCTCTCCATCTTGTGCTTTTCTGCCCTCGCTCTCTGTTTCTGTCCGTCTCATTTGAACTCCTCCTCTAATGATGGCAGGATCCCAAAGTGGGGTTTGGATTTGCTTTATCGGGCGGCAAGGAGAAGCCTCACCCAGACACCGGGGATACAGCTGTGGTGGTCTCAGATGTGCTGCCCAATGGACCGGCTATGGGGCGGCTTTTGTAAGTTGACAATGTTCTTCTGCGTGATTCGCATTAGATCATCTGTCTGCACTCGAAAACATTTAACTCAAAGACACACAAAGTAGATAAACCCACCTACAGATGTTTTTAGTATGTGTTGTCTTGTATTCCACAGCCACAAAGATCAAATCGTCATGGTGAATGGAGTGTCCATGGAGAACGTCCATTCCAACTACACCATTCAGACTCTCAAGTCATGTGGCAAGACTGCTAACATAGTGAGTATGAAGCTAAACCCCAGCGTGACAGTCACAGAGTAACTCATAAAACATTTACACTGGTATCATGATGGAATGATTCTGCAACACTTGATACAGTCAATCATGTATGACACATCAGATATTCATGCAGCTGAAGAACAAACACAAACCTAAGTTCATTCAGATGCATCCGCCGTCTTTGTATCATAATCGACACACACTTCTCTGAATTACTAACAGTTATGGTCATATCAACTTTGACCATCAACCTTTAGACCCCCCCGCAAAAAAAAAAAAAAAAAAAACATCTTTTCAGTTCATTGTCGTGTCCCAGTAGATGCTTGTGCCTTCAAACCAAATAATATAAAGGGGAACCCTTATAGAGATGCCACTAAAAAAGCAAAAATCAGTGTGGTGTTAGTTTCACAAATGTTTAAGTATATGTCTCATTATTTTTGAAGTAGAGGAATTCTTTTAGAGCACATGCATGTTAAAATAAAACTAGTTATTGGTACAAGTATGATAATATATTGTACATATTAAATAATGCATCCTATTCCTATATCAGTGTTTTGTGCTGCTCCCATTAATGAATTCGAAATCTCTCATCCGTTCCATCTCTACAGACCATCAAACGCCCCCGAAAGATCCAAATCCCAGCATCCACCAAGCCGAGTCGGGCCGCCTCCCACTCCAACCTGCTCGAACAGGACCCTCCCAGAAGAACGCGGCGCTTTTCTGATGGTAGCGACAATCGAGACTTCAACCGGTACCGAGCCCGAAGCGCGTCACCTGACCGTAACGGACACGCACCTCTGATGTCTTCAGGGTACAAAAGACTGCCGCACAGCAACGTCTCAGACAAACCCATCAGGACTACACTTGTTAAAAAGAGAATCACAGATGGTAAGACCTGAGGAAATGGAGGAAGTGAATGGAGTTTGCTCCTCCTGTAGTACACAGATGTCAGGACATGCGTATTAATTAGTCACATCTGATCATTTGTTTTATACCCCCACCCCTTATCCGTGCAAGGTTTTTGGCCATCCCATGTCTCGTACTCTGTTCACCTGATGATTTTCAACTTTCACACACTTTACCACTAGGAGAGGTGCAGTGCACAGTTTGATGGCTGAATTTAGAATTTTTTTTTTTTTTTCCCCCCAAACTTTAGAAAAGTTTTTGAAAAGATTGAAAGTTAAGACTCAAAATGAATCCCTGGGTTGGCAGGGTATCAATGAGCAGGAGGGGCAAAGTGTTGTGTGACTGGGCAGGAGTATTAGTGATCTCTGTTTACTTTTTCACTTGTTGATGACCGGATTTCTTATTTGGCTTTTGTCTGCAGAGTATGGATTGAAGTTGGGCAGTCAGATCTTTATCAAACACATGACAGATACTGGCCTGGCTGCAAAGGAAGGAACGCTGCAGGAAGGAGACCTTATTCTCAAGGTAAAGCTATATATTCAGCGAACTGATCTGGAGTCGGTTCTCAGTGTACTTCTGTCTCCTCTAATGACATGATTGTGTTTTTAAAAGGCTTAGATGTTCATTTTTCTACTCTCGCCAGATTAATGGTATGACAACAGAGAATCTGTCCCTACTGGAGACCAAACACCTGGTGGAGAAGAGCAGGGGCAAACTGACCATGACGGTCCTCAGGGACGACCGCAAGTTTCTGGTCAGCATCCCAGAGGTGGAGGACAGCGCCCCCAACAGTGACGATGACCGACGCCGAGACAGCAGCTCAGACCTGGAGGGTACGATGGAGATGGAGAACCACAGATGAAAGATTAGAGTCCTCCATGGAAAGCATCTGTGGCCTTGTTAATCGTCCTTCTTTTCTGTTTCCCATCAGATATTTCAGACATTGATGATGACATGCCCCCTCACAGAGCGCCACGTCAACCCACCCGAGAAAAACGTACACGCAGGTGCACCCCAGTTCTTAAATGATACACCTGTAGCTCTGTGTTTTCTTATTCTGTTCACTTTACAAAAAACCTGTTTGACCTTTGACCTGTTAAATTCCTTTCCTAAATAGGGGATGTTTGCTCTTAACAGAAGTTAGATTTAACTGTAGTTCTTTGTCATTTGTTGTGTATTTAACTCACATAATCAAATCCAGGTGCATTTAGTCAATTTTACCATGTGTGGGGCCAGGCTTACAGTAAAAAACATTGATTTGATTACAAAATGTGCATGTTATTCATTTAGTTTATGCGTAAACAAAGGCCTGTTGAACTGTGAAATAGGGGGGAAAAAAAGTTTTCCTTTGAGTTAAAGTGCTTAAGAGGTTTGTATATTTTAACCCAGAACAAGAGCTGAACCTCCGCCATCCAAGTCTCGGGATGCTTCACCTGTGCGATCCACGTTGAGTCGACCTCCGGCCAGAGCTGCTTATGCTCCACGCAGAGGTCAGTCCTCCACAGAACCAGCATTTTCTACCACAGATATGCATTACACAGAGCTGTTATAATTTTCTTTGAGACTAAAAATGAGAAGGTGCAAAAGTGCTTTATACAGTAGGATTAAATGAATGCAGGACACGTAGACATTATAGTGACACTAAATAACCATGAAGACATTTGTTAACTCTGGGTTTTGTTTTTCAGCCCCATCGGAGTCTGAGTCCGACCGCAGTGCCTCTCCTCCTCCTGCTGCCAGGAGAAACAGTTCTGACACAAGGGATCACTCCAGCAAATACAAGTAAGACCATGTTACCCCGACTCTGATTTGAGCTCACATTCAAAGTACATAGAACTATGGACACAGACACTCACTGTCAATGTGTTTAGACTCACTGAGGTAAACACACTGTGTGTCAATCTCACCTTGATTAAAACTCTCTCAACCCCCAGTGGGAGCAGAACACAGAACTTACCCTAAAACCTGCATTCACCATGTAAAGCTGTAACTGGTCATATTGTCCAAGCCTGGTATATTCTACAGATAAAATACTATGGCTGACAGTGTAGTGGGACCACATTCTTAAAATGAATATTGTTCCTGATGCCTTTTATCTCTATTAAAGACCAGCTCCTCTAACATAAACCCTGCAACCAATGAGAGCTGAATCTAAATTCAATCATTTATAACACAGGAAATTCAATGGTTTCTAACACATGTTAACAAAAACATTTTGGTTTTGTTGTTTCTCCAGAAGCCTGTCTGGGGTCTCCACCCTGCCCAACCCCAAATCCTCTCCTGTACCCCACAACTGGAACACCCCCCGCCCATCTTCATCAGCATCACGGCCTCGTAGACCAGTATCTGAGTCCGACTCGGACCGCAGCGCCTCCCCTCCTCCACACAGGGACAGCCCTCGCCCAGACAGCAGATACAAGTACGGACGAAACCCGATTTCACTGAAACTTAGAAAATTACGAATGAAACCACGTTAAGGTCATCTGTCTGTCGTTATGGAATAAAAATATTTAGCTGACCTGTTCTGATACTGGGATGTAGAATCTTCTCATTAGTCATGATTATGTTACAGTTGGAGACAATAAGATGCAAAATCATCATTATTTCTCCTAACTTTCTTCCATCTTCCTCTAGGGTTCTTCCTGATCTGCCCCAGGCAGGCATGAGAGCGTCTCCTATTCCCATTAGAAATGAGCCACCAAGAAGAGTCAACTCTCCTGTCAGGGTCCCGCCCCCTGGTCAGTGCACAAACACATACACACACACACACACACACACACAGGTTAATTGTTTAGTGACACTACACATCCTGGATGGTGTCTAACACTGACAATATTTGCATACTGGTGCATGTTAGTATGCTGTTTACTGCTGAACAGGTCTCCAAAGATAAATACAGACAAGTTCAGTCACATTGAACATGAAACTGCTCGGTATCAATGAACTTCAATCATAAACCAACTTTAAAAGTTTTTCAGGGTTGCAAAATCATAGCCTTTTTATTTTTGTACCACAAATAAACTGTTACAATTCTATGCACTTTGAACAATAGTTGTTGTATTTTTATTTGTCCTCAGACTCTGAATCTGAGTCCGACGGCAGCTCGGCGCCTCCTCCGAGGCGGAGCACCTCACACAGCCAGGACTCGTACAGCAGATACAGGTACAGATGAAGGTCCACCCCACCCCAACCTACAAACCCCCACCCCCTTCCACGGACCGGGACACTGAGCAGACCGTGCACGGCTCTCCCCTTATTTCCATTAACTAATCTGAAGTTTTTATATGCATTTTAAACCTACAGTTACCCCTCTGTGTGTTGTGATTTTTATTGATTTGCTCATTGTTTGCCTTAAGCCTTGTTTTGCTTCAGTTTTGAGTTTGACTGTATACATTGTTTTGTGTTTTTGTTGGCATTTTTTTGTCGAATGAAATAAAAATGACTTGCACTGAACATGACCCTCTCCTGTATGTGGCTAAGTGCTGATTAAACAGAGGACACTTGAATATCATAAATAATAACATATACTGATCAAACAACCACAGATTAAAGTGCCCTTATTTGTTGAAAATCTGCATGTTTTATACAGCATGTTTGAAATCCATAGTAAACAACAAGACAACTAATGTCAGTGATTAATTTTGATGGGTCACAAAGCAGTTATCCAACTCAGAGAGAACTTCCCTGGAGGTGCTAAGGTGAATATTCAACAGTTCAGTCTCCTCCTCTATTCTATAATCATATCAGCCACAGCTCCCCCCCTCGCCAAATGTAACTCAGATTTGTTGTCTTCCTCCTCCCTCACTCCCGCCTCCCTCTCTTTTCTTCCAGAGTCCTTCCTGATGTTACCCTGCAGCCCCAGGTGGAGCCACCACGATGGAGCAACCCACCCAGCATCACCGCCAGCAATCCACCAGTGAAAGGTGTGTGTCATGTTTGAGTATAAAACACTTCTTGGATTGCTGTTAAAATGACTATTTCTTATACTAACGTGCATTAAATTCAATCTAAATTCATTTAGAATGACGTGCTGAAGTAGAATAAGTCTTTGTAATGTGTTTTGTGACCTCGGACATCTTTTATTTGATCTCCACAGCTCCCTCAGGGTCTGAATCTGAGGCCAGTTATGCATCGGTTCCTCGCAGAGACTCTACAGACAGCTCAAACTCCAACAAGGCCAACAATCGCATCAGGTGGGATGTCATATCAGCTACATGTCAGTCTGCCTCAGCACAAATGACTAGTATTCAGAAACACAACTGTGAGACGCGCATTGTTTGTTCAAAGGGTTCATGTTTCATTCACATACAGTACTCTCTCATTCCAGACTGTAAAAAGGTCTTTTACTATGAGCAGAAACCTACACTTGAACTCTACAGAGGACTCCTGAGGGTCTAAATTTAACCCCAACTAACTCTGTTGACAGTAAACAAGCAGTCCATTCATAGAAACCAGATAGATAGATCACACTACAACCCTAATGCATTCATCAGAGGGAATAAATGAGTTTGTGTGTTTAAAGATTTCCTTTTTTCTTTTTATATATTCTATATTTGCTCTCCTCTGAGGTATAGTAACATCTCCCTGACAGCATTAAAGTCAATCTGTCTTTGAGGACATGGTTTTCTTGGCTTATGATTCTCCAGGCTTTCTGCACCACCTGCGTCTTCTATAAAGAATTCAGGTCTTTTCGTTGGACTCCTATAATTTCGTACCAGACCCTAATAGTGAATTGAATATTATTTCTTGAATGTCAGAGTCTGTATCATAAAATGAGTTCAAGTCACACACACTAGTCTGAGTTTTCCGACCCCTCAAACCGTCTGCAGTATCTGAACACACGGCGTTTGACATGACACACAAAAGCACACATTGAGGGATTCTGCATCATGTGAGGATATGTAAAATGACACTGACAGGATGCCAGACTGGTTCCTCTGCTTTATTAGAAATGCACTTATTCACACTTATCATACAACAGTGCGTAAACATTCATGTAACAAGACATCCTGTACACATTTGATATCCTGACTGACACAGTTCACTTGTTCTTCTCTTTGTATATAATAACAAAGCTCAAGCATTTATTTTTCTCTTCTTCTCCCAGAGTCCTCCCTGAGTTGATGTCCACTTCAGTCGCTGTAAGGCAGGAGCCTCCTCCACGAGCCCCCTCACCCACCAGACCCCCACCCGACGGTCAGTGGGTTCATCTGAATCACACACTCATCATCACTCCCCCTGTGTTTCTGTGTGTAATTTTAGAACCGAAAAAATTAAACGTAAGCTTTGTTATCGTGTCTTCACTTTGCGCAGATTCCTCAGAGTCAGATCAGCTTTCACACCTCAGGCGGTCCGGGAGCTCAGAACGCGAAGACACCCACCGCAGGTACGCCAGCTTCATCAAACACACACATGAGCTCTTTTTGATATTTGCTGTTTTACGTCTTTTCACGCACCGTTATTCCCATTCTCCTCCATACAGAGCTCCCCCTACTGCCAATGGAACCGGCACCATGAGATCTGGGATTTCAGTGAAGAGCAACCCACCGCTCTATTGTAAGGCTTATTAACTGCTGTTTTCAGCTGATGTGAAATGAAAGAAAGAAGTTCTCACTTTAATCATTGTCTAATTGGTTAATAAGTAACTGTTTTTGGAGCTAATTCACTTTATTTCAGACATTTTATGCAATGAAAGAATCCACTCGGGCCTTTGGATACTTGTTTTTCATTTGTGTGATTATTATAATTTTTTTTTTTTTAAGATTCTTTATTTTGTCAATATATAGATCACACACATAGACATGCACCACACATGGAAATTGACTTTCTGCATTTAGCCCATCACTAGAACAGGCAGGAACACACCACACACTGCGACTAAGAGCCGTGGGTTTGGCATATCAAGCGCCTGAGGAGCAAATTAGACTTAGACTTCCACAAACTTTATTGATCCACAAGGGAAATTACTTGGTCACAATAGCTCAGTTGCATACAAAAACACAAGCAAAAAAGGAAAGGAAGTGGGAAGGGATAAAAGCAATAAATATTATAAATAGAATACAATAATAAAGGAAAAAAAAATCAATAAAATTTTATTTATATCGCACCAAATCATAACAAAGGTTATCTGATGACAGTTTACATATAGAACCGTTCGAAACCAGACTCTTAAGCCAATTTACAGAAACCCAACAGAATCCTCCAGGAGCAAATACTTGTTGACAGGTCCTTTTAACAGGCAGAAACCTGGAGCAGACCCAGACTCCTGGAGGATGGACGACTGCCTAGATAGATAGATGGATAGACAGATAGGATGCACATGCACATGGATGCGCAGCAAACTGAACTAGAACTGTTAAAAAGTAGAACAGCTAGTGTTAGTGTAATTACCAATAACTAGAACAAACATCAAACTACAAATACAAGTACTAACAGTGGATAAACTACTACTGTAACTGTTAACACCAATTATAGAAACCTCTACCATCTATGGAACTATATAATAAACACTATCACAACAATATGGATAAATGAGTGATTACGATGAAGGACCGCAGCAGGTCCAAAAGGGGGGGTTAAGTGAAAAGTATCCATATCAGTGGAGCGTACTCTCACAGTTTATGTATCTTTGAACAGCAAAGCCTGCGGAGGAGCCCATCTACTCACTACCTCCAGACTCTTACCCAACATCTAATCCAGGGTGAGTAGAGTTTATTCCCCAGTGTTGATTCATTCAGATGCTCTGTGGATCCGTGCAGCAGACATGGACATGCTCATCAAACGGTGTCTGTCTCAGGTACAGCTCCGATCTACACACTGTGGTATTTTCGAAGGAGGGCAGCGTTGGTCTGAGGCTCGTCGGCGGTAACGATGTTGGGATTTTTGTGGGTGGAGTTCAGCCAAACAGTCCTGCATACGTAAAGGGTATGAAAGAGGGCGACCAGATCATGCAGGTGAGTCATACTCTGACTGGTGTTTTAAGCATTTAACGCAAGAAACACAATTAAAAGCGGAGCGAGGTCAAGAGTGTCACGGATGGACAGCCCACTACTTTTGAACCAAACAAGTTTAAGACAAATATTACACATAATTCTAAAGGTCTAAATGGCATCTTAAACAAACTCAAAGGGCAACATTTAGTTCCAAATATTTTTAAATGAAAAATATCAAAAGCTACTGCGTCATGAATGGACAAAAAGTTAACGTCTATTTTTTTTTGCAAGAATTACAAAGTTCTCAAAAGTGAAGTTCCTCTGACAGTTTCATCCTAAAATGTATTCAGTTTATACCTTAAACCCTCTATTTTAAAACCTAATAATTGGTTAGAGGAAAAACATTTGATCAAACCTAAAGAGCAAGAATTTTGAAACATGGTAGCACCTCAGATGGACAACAAAAGTAAATATCAAATGAAACACTTTTTATTTCAATTGTCAAGATCATGTAATTTTTTTTAATTTTTTTTTTACAATATTCACAACATACAAATAATACTAGCATCATATTCAAATGTATTTTGCATAGATATATGCATTCATTAATTTGAACACTGTGTTTAGAATATAACATGATATAATGGTCAAATATCAATGTATTTGGAATAAATTTTGTTTATTTATGGGAGTTTATTAAATGAACCCAGAATGACTGCACAAAACTTTGCAAACTTTACAAATATTCACACTCATAAAACTCCTAAAACAAAATGTTCACAAATTTTTTCTCATTTCAAAATACATTTTCCTGAAAATAAAAGTAATTGGCTACCCAAAAATATAAGTTTGGTGTAGATTATTGTAATTAACATTTTTTGACCACGTTAACCTTCCCTTGACTTTACCCAGCTGCAGTATTAGGAGCAGACCCTGTCCAGATCCCCCTCCTTCACCAGAGTATAGAAGTCAGGGTTCCCACAAGTCTTACAAGTCTTGAATTTACAAATCTGCCTTCAATACCTTAAAAAAAGTCTTTAAAAAGTATTAAGTTTGATATGGTAGGTCTTAAGTTATGCTGCCATAAAATTGTTTAAATGTGTCTAAAGTTATTTAGATTTAACTAAAGTTATTTTACTCAGTCCCACCTGTTCCAACCCAATAATTTATATTGAAATTAGGAACCAATTACTGTTAACTCTGCAGCCTCGAGTGCAGCCGTTAGTCAGAAAGCTGACTTTGGGAATTTTAAGGGAAAAGTAAGAATGAAGAAGTACGAATGTAATAACGTCTGGTTGGAGAAAAGTTCATTTTCAACTTAGTTGACACGAGTGGAGGGGAACAGCTGTGAAATGGCATTAAAATCAGGTCTAAGTAGTGTTGAAAAGGTCTTGAATTTAATTTGTCGGAACCCTGGAAGTATATCAGGGGAGTCAAACAAGGTCATGTTTGCAGGTTTTCTACAAATGAATCATTTGACTTAAATAATAAAGAACACAAACTAAAAAAAATAAGGAAACAGATGAAAAGTAGCTGCTACACTGCATCTGTGATCCTAAAGGAGAAACAAAGAAAGCCTTATTGCATTAACAGCATCTGTACACTTCTTTGAAAACTCGTCCAATGAAAATATTTTTCTTTACTGATTTAGAAAATCAAATCTTTTCCAAATCTATGTCCTTTTTTGTTTCCCTTGTGGATTCTTTTCTGATCTTTTGGTTTTAATGAGTGGAGTTTATGATTTTGCACTTCCACACTTTGAAGGTGATGTGAAGAATAACAAGTACGTTGGTATCATTTATTAAGATCAGTTCAGACGAATCACCCTCTTTCATGAATCATGCATCAGTTGGAGCATAATTTTACACATGATCCATGATGATGAAGTTTCAGGAAAATAGAAAAACGTGACAAACCTGCAGATTTCCCCCAATATTCTCATGTTCATGTTCATGTTCAAACTCTAGCTGGTTCCTCTGTTGTTCACGCGCCACTTTGATCTTGTCGTTTAAGTTTATCTGATTAAAGCCTGAATACAATGTGCTCCCTGTGGTTGAATAATGAGCTGCTTTCCTGTGAATCAAAGTCTTTTCACAGTTGTAACTTGTAACTCATCAACCCCAGGCACAGGATGAAGAATTAACAGATGTTTTGTTTCCTCATTAGGTGAATAAAGTTGATTTTGGCCATTTCACTCGAGAAGAAGCAGCCAACTTTCTGCTCAACATCAAGAGCGGAGAAAAAGTGGAAATCTGCACTCAGACTAAAATGGACCGTAAGTGTGACAGTGATGTAAAGATGGTGACGGCTTATCTTTAAAATGTGATGAAGCCGTTATTGATCTGCACAAAAACATCAGTGTTTACTCTGTGTCTTCAGTTTATAAAAAGATCATCAAATCCAGCCTGGGAGACAACTTCTACATCCGCACACACTTTGACCACGAGGCAGAGGGGCCTGTAGGTCTGAGCTTCACCAGAGGGGAGGTGTTCAGGGTCGTGGACACTATGCACCGTGGGAAGTTGGGTAACTGGTTGGCCATTCGCATGGGGAATGATCTGCACGAGCTGGATAAAGGCACCATCCCCAACCAGGCCAGGTCAGGAGCAGAAGGAGAGAGGAACACTGGACCGATCCTCCACGCACGGTTTTAATTCTCCTCAAATGTGAACGCGTCCTCTGTGTAATCCACCTGCTCTGTCGTCGTCCCCCACAGGGCGGAGAAACTGGCCAGCATAGAGCAGGCGCAGCGGGCGAGCGGAGAGAGGCCGGTGTCCGGGCCGAGAGCCGAGTTCTGGAAACTACGGGGGCTCAGAGGGAACAAAAAGAATGAAAAGTACACCCGGCGGACTCGTGATGACCTTCTGCAGCTTACTATTCAGGGCAAATTCCCAGCATATGAGCGAGTTCTGCTCAGAGAAGGTCGGTGTATATTTTTAGTTTTTTTTGTCCTTTAGTCATGTCTGAAGTTGAAAACTAGTGGGACAACTTGACCAAAACTGTTCCTCCGTTTGTTTCTCCAGCTAATTTCAAGCGACCTATCGTCATTCTGGGTCCTCTTAATGATATCGCCATGCAGAAACTGGCCAAAGAGATGCCTGATGAATATGAAGTGGCAGGTTGGTGTTCTTCTTTTTGAGACTGTGATCGTTATAATGATATGAATATTGTGTTGTTTTGTTTTTTTTACTCATTTTAGTAGTTTTTATGTTTCAAAAATATATACATTGTATACTTAGCACTATTAAAAACACATGGTCCAAACATGAGGAAACTTGCAGAAAATGATTTGCTCAGCTGCCTATTTTGTGTACACTACCAGTCTAAAGTTTAGACTCACCTGGTTTTTCTTTATTTTCACTACTATTTACATTGTAGATTCTCACTGAAGGCATCAAAACTGTGAAAGAACACATATGGAATTATGTAGATAAAGTGTGACATAAATCAAAGCATGTTTTTATATTTTAGATTCTTCAAAATAGCCACATTTTGCTTTTATTACTGCTTTGCACATTCTTGGCGTTCTCTGGATGAGCTTCATGAGGTAGTCACCTGAAATGTTTTCCAACAGTCTTGTAAGAGTTCCTAGTGATGCTGAGCACTTGTTGGCCATCTGCGGTCCATCTCACACCATTTAAATGAGAAGCCGAGTCCAGATTTTTGACTGGTAGTGTATGTTGCTTAGGAGATGAGTAACACACTTAACAGCTTTATTTTTTTCATTCCCGACACACGTGACGTCGGCGTTTGGACTAATCCTTTAATGTCGAACATTGAGTCGAATCTCTTGTACAGAGTCGCGCTTGACTGGTAACTGTGGGCGTGGTCAATAGCCAATATAAAGCCAGCAAAGAAAGTGTAGAAATGTTTTTGGCAGCTCAAAATGCCACGACTTACAATACAACAGAGGGAACGTGCCACTGGCATGTGGCGCGCAGGTCGCTCGCCGTCTGCGCTGTCATCGCAGTACAATCTGTCGTCTGAGTGATGGGATCCTCAGGACAGGATGATGACATCAGTTCCATGTGTCATCGCTGCACTACTTGTTTGGACACACCCCATATTGAATGATGACACTTTCAATTTCTGAGTACCTGTATTCAGTGACTGAATAAACCTGTTAAGTTGAACACAATTTGTCCACAATTGATTCTCTACTAACCAATGCCTCCCCACTTTAATTTGAAGGTGACCCCAAACCAATTTACATATAGATTATTCTGATCTGTGTGTTTTCGATGGTGCTAAGTACATAATATTATATGCTATAATATATGCGGGCAGTGGTTTTGAGATTCAGCTTATGATTGATTGAACACTGATTCGATTTCCCGGACCAGCAGAGAAATTGTGTCGCTGGTGTGCCCTTGAGCAAGGCACTTGACCCCCCACTTGCTCCCCAGGTGCCTGACATGGCAGCCCACTGCGCCCAGTCTGCAGTGTATAGTGTTGTCATGTTCAGCTAGTGATGGGATCCATGCAGGGGGTCAATTCCAGTGTGTGTTGCATGTGAAATATACTGATATATGTGAAAGATTCTTAATCATTATCAAATCAATGTCCTTTTGCTTCCTGGCAGAGATGGTCCCTCGTAGTGGAGGAGGAGACAGCGCCTCCACAGTGATTAAACTGGACACAGTGAGGAGAATAGCAGAGAAGGTGTGCACAAACTGCTTCATTTCACCCATAAAGACCCAGTGCTAGTTTTGTGGCTATTCCAAAATGTTTTTTTCTCTATATTTTAACTTTTTTTAAGTGATTTCTCATCATTTATTATTATATTGTCCTCTGTATTTTGCAGTTTTTCAGTAAAAATCAGTTATTTTCCTATGTTTAATTTACTGATCATGTAGATGCTCAGATTGAAGCTGATGGTTTTATATCAAAAACAGAGAAAACCCAAGAAAAGGTGACTTTTTCAGCAAAACATGTCAATAACTGAATGTAGAAGCAAGCATCTACAACTATTGTCATTTATCAAACTCCATGGGTTTTACTGGTGAATCAATGTTGCAGAGGTTGATGGTGTTTCCACGGTAACTACCGAGC
>JAPTYQ010000019.1:28085214-28095854 GCA_029814465.1 Ostorhinchus cyanosoma
CAGCTATCATAAATACAGGGCTTTCTCTACCATTATAACACTTTAGTGCAGCACCCGATGCATTTTGATCAGCAGCATAAGTCAAATTAAAATCAGTGTACAAATAATCAGTACTAAATAAATGACATTTCTCAGATCTAAAAGCTAGAATTAGTTGCTAGTTCATATTTGCTATTAAGATTTTTGTTGCTTATTTATTATCTGTTGTAGCTTTTCCAAACATGTATACACACAGATATGATAATAATAGTAAAAGTCATATAATGTAATGCAGAATTACCAATATCTTATTGTAAAATGTAATATTTTCTTGTGATAGCCCCCCCCCCCTCAGTCATGTGATTAAATCCTCTATGTGAAAAGCAATGCCCATTTCTTAGTCAAATAACATAATATTTTCTTGGGGTTGAAATAAATCCCATGACACCTGATCCTCAACCACAGCACCCAAGCCCTCCAGAAACCTAGAGAAAACCCACGGGATCTATATTTTTCCAGCTTAGGTAAACCTTATCCTGGGGAAAGCAGGAGTAATGTTGTGCACCACTGTTGGAGCGATATGTTGGCTGACAGCTGATAGTCTCAACTGCCTGAATTAACCAAAAGGTTTAGTTTCATGCATTAAAATCAAAGTAAAAATTGCATTAAAGTGTCCTTTTTAATGAATAGTAGGCGATGAAGATCAAACATGGTCTTGACTCATGATGCTTTTAAAGCTTGTGTGTGTTTTTAATACAAATGCAGATGTACTGATGTTGGGTCTAATGCTGAATCCCCTCGGTGTCAGACTTTGGGGTTTTTATTCTCTGCTGGGGAAAATGCTGACGTTGTCCAGCTCAACACAGCGACACAGAACAGGCTCGTGAATCACTGAGTTGTGCGGAGATGGTAACACTTGGAACTCCGCTGTAGTGGAGGGTGAAAATTGGAGTGGGGTGCTTCTGGCTGCAGATGCTTTTTTTTTTCTTGCCTGCTTGCTGGTGCGTGTCTCATACACCTGGGGTAATTTCACAAGAGTGTGCCTGCTCGATGCACCTTCACATGCAATGGAAAACAGACGCCATTCTGAACACAGAGAGCGTATGCATGTGCTGATGAACACACACAAACAGATGCTTTATTTAGCATTTTCTGTTGACTTTATTACACTGAAAAGCATTGAAAATGAACCTGTTTTTAGAATTGAACTCTAATGGTGTTTGCCTCTTTAACAAATGCTTTATTCATTTCAGAATGGACTAAAGCTTTAGGCTGAGTTGGCTTTAAATATTGCAGTGTAAAGACGGATTTCAATTATACCTTATCATCTGTGCAGCACTGCCCTTAATAACGTCTAGAGCTGCATGAGTCCTTAAAAAGTAGTCCCACTGAAGAAAAAGAAGAAGGCAGCTTTTCGAAGGCAGGCGGATCACTTACTATAGCATAAACAAACATACTAGTATGAGCTCTGAGGTAGTGATATTATCAGACATTAGTTTGCTTATAACTGTTAGACCCAGGATTAGATCGGTTTTCATGTGAACATGCAGTGCTCGACAGTAAAGGTGACCTTACATTTACACAGATGTTTGTTGAGCCTCTCTAATAGATCAGTCCAAACACAGTCTTGATCTGTTTCTGTGTTTTCCATTACAAGACAATAATAAATAACAGGAAACATAATATAGAAAAATGCCTTATTAATTAAAGTTCTCTATATTTCATATGTCACTTACTATAAAAATCCAGCATTGGTCAATTCTAGATGTTTGTATTCCAGACACTAACATGTGCCTTCTACTCAGACACAAAGCTTTTGTGGGTTAAGCTAGTTTGTATGTTAAGCCCTGCAGTAGGGAGGGGTAGGTGTGGATCACACTATGACTCCAATGCAACATCTGTCAGCAAAGGGTCTTAAAGGGAGAGGCTGTTAAAGGCTACTCAGCTGAAATGTGTTTAACCCACAGACTGGGGTACTATCCGTGTTAAAGTGATATTACAGTGGCATTTATCATATGGCTACACCTCCAGTCATGTGATCAGATCATCACTGTTTTAGTGCTTCACGTGTAAATGGAAATGGCAGCAGCAAAGGTTCTGCTTCGACCGTCTCAGAGATACTACAGGAGAACATGTCAAAGCGTTGAAGCTGGGAGCTCAGTGTACCGTCACAGCCTGTGGATTTGTGCACGTTCAGATCCACAGCTCTGAATGTGTGGCTTCCATGTTGTGTGGGTGTCACAGCTGGCAGTTAAACAGCAGTCTGAGCATTTCAGTCCAATACAGAACCCTCTGCCTCCGCCAGAGCTCCTTCAGCCCAGAGTGTCCAGTCAGCACCAGCACAACGCTCACTTATCGACTGCACTCCCACCAAACTCCTCATCTTTTCTTCACTCATTCCTCCTTTTCTCATTTAACCTCTCCTCTCCTCTCGTTAGGTGACTCCCCACCCGTCCTCCCTCTCTGTGTTTTTCTCCCTTCCCTCCTTTAGGCATGGTCTGTCACATTTGCTGACTGAAGCACAAAGGGTGGTTGCCTCCTGTGGAATTTACCATCCATCTGCTTTCTTCTTCTTTTTCACTCTCTGATGCCTTCCCTCTCTCTCTCTCTCTCTCTCTCTCCCTCTCCCCCTCTCCTCCTGTGTCTCTGTGTGGTGCAGTGTCTCTTTACATCCCAGTGGCCTCTTCATTCAGCTTGTATAGGATTTTGACCCTTTGCCAGGTTATTTGATGTCATAGTATTTTTAACGTAGATGATGACGCAGTTCACTTGCGTCTTGCTTGCTGCTGATTTAGCCTGCAGCCGGGGTGTGTGTGCTCTACCAGCACTTTTTAAACACAGCGCAGTGAGGCTGGAGCATTGTGCTTGTTGTTTGACTGTCCTTCATTTCTCTGACTAATACCTGCCGGGCACATGAGTGAGGAAGACAGGAAGGACTTCTAAGTAGAAGAGACAGACATAACCACAAGAGACGTATAAAGAGGCTTTACTTTGTTGTGTTGTAGTGACTTTGCAGTTGTGAAAGGCTCTGGCTCTGTTTTACTATGCACGTGACTGCAGTGTCATACTGCCCTAGCTTCCCATAGAGGGGGAAATAAGGCAATGACCTGCTGTTTTCAATTAAATGAGCTACTGTGCCCACTGCGGAGTCTATTATTATTTCATAATCAGTGCCTGGAGCATGAACACAGTCTAACAGGAGCATGAAGATGTCAAAAATGTCATACCCACCCACACAGGTGATGATTAGATTATTTTTTCTTCCCTAAACACATCCAGGTATCTGTGAACCAAAGAGACTGATGTTATAAGAGGTAAAGCTTTGCAAACACAATCTTTTGTTTTTCACAGTACTGTACTTTAAAAGTAAAACAGTGGAAATGTCAGCGAGCAACACCATGTAATGCAATAGAGAGCGATACCAGAGCGTTTTTATGGGTGTTAAACGTAATAGGATGTCTGATCTTTACTACTTAATTTATTGAAAAAGTAGTGTTGGCCAAAAAGAACAGGGTCCTCATTCTCCAAAAAAGGTTTCACCATTGGATGGTCAAACTTACATCAAACTGGCCAAAGTCTTGCTTTGAATGGATTTTTTTTCTAAGTTGTTATCTTCTAAAAATACAACTAATACTGTATGACAGAGTAAAGACAAAGTATCTATACAGGATTATATTCAGAGTTAACAACACTTAAAAGCACTAAATAGGGTGAAATCGAAAAACTGTGGTGAGATTTCTCTGCTGCTCTGAAGGGAAAAGACTTTTTTCTTTGCTCTATTTCTTCTTCCTTTTCTTCATACTATCTGCCTCTAAATATTCTAAGATAAGCCCAAACTTATCCAACAGTAATTGTCCAATAACAACATAAAATGTCATCACAGCACCCAAGATGACCCAAGGGAAACCCTGATATATGAGTATATAAGATATCATGTTGCAGAAATTGGATATTTGTATAAACAGATGCAAGGCAAGTTTATTTGTACAGCACATTTCATGTACGGGATAATTCAAAGTGCTTTACATAAAACATTAACACATCCCAGGAGAGGCATGAAAATACATTTAAAATGAGAGAAAGTTCAAATAAAAGACATTAATTATATGAAAAACAATATTAAAATCATCAGCGATAAAATGTGATTTTAAAGTTCATTTAAAAGACATTATTTAAGAGTTTAAGAGAAAGCGACAGTAAATAATAATATTTATTGTTGCAGGCACTTTAACTGAGGTTCAGTTCATGCTTACTATATAGTTGCTTCCCAAAAGTTGTAAATCATCTTATGGGTAAAATAAATGAATTTGATGTCTTATTTAAGTGTTTAGGATTTGGAATAGGTGTGTGCACTAGTGCATTAGTTAAAACAGTAATAATAATTGAGGACTCTTCATTCATTGTCACTTTTTCCATTCATGGGTAGCAGGAGGTTTATGTTTTGCTTCATAGATACGTGATACTAATGTTTATTTTCCCTGTTTTTGTCTGTGTGCTCTATGCTTTTAAATAAAGTGTGTATTTAAAGTGTTACAAAAAATTCAATGTGAACTTGTCATTCACTGGTCAGGTTTCTATTGGTAGTATTTTGGTTTGCAGAGAAGGGCATGTGCTCACCATGATGTCATATTTAATTGACTTCCAAAAGTAATGAAAATGTCCATCCCTTATTTGGATATTTTATAGTATAAATGCAAGTCAACATACATTCATTGATTTTCCAAACCCTCTAACCCTCAGGGGGGTGTTTGGGATGTCAGAGCCTATCCAGCTGGTGAAGGCTTGGTTGGACACACCCTTACACCCTTGATCTACCATTCACACCTGTGGGCGATGTAGACTGTCCAGTTGGCCTGTTAAGGTTTATGCCTTTGAACGGTGGAAGCCAGAAAAAACTCACACAGACACAGGGAGAACTTGCAAACTCCACACAGCCAAGCCCAGCTGGACCGTCCAGCTGTGAGGGGACACCCACTGCACACTGTGCCCACTCACACTTTCACATTCAACACAAAATGCAACTCCAAACCAGTGTAATTTTGTGAAATGGTTCACTAATGGTGGTACTTTTCTTTCTACTGTACTGTAGGTTGTGGTGGATCTATACACTTTGTGTTTTTCTTTGTACATAAATTGAGGTTTCTTTTTCTGACATCAACTATTGAAAAATTGAAGTTTGTTATTCTCAGCCGTGCTCCACTTGCAGATTGCTCTAGAGCTTCCGGTTTCGGTGTAAATAATTACAACTTGGATTTCATATAATCTATTGTCACTGTGACTGTCACTGACTTGCACGGTAAAATATCTCCTTCGTCCCTGTCCACGCTCTTCCTACAAATGCCTTTCGATTTCCTTCATGCTCTGTTTCTGTGTACACCGACACAAAGCATCATTTTCTCTTAAGTGTTGTCTATATCAGGGGCTGTGTTATTTGCTGCATTGTATTTTACAAAAGGCTATGGCTGTCTGTCTGTCTGTCCGTCTTGTTAGTCTACGGGTATTATAACTGCCTCTACAGTGTCTGTGGAAAGAATTTCTATTGGAAAACCACTGACAGGACAGCCTCACACTGTGCAGCAGAGATAGAAGAGTAGAAGAACTGAATCATAATTAGCCGAGTACACCTTGCTGAATAACCAATGATCTGACAGAGGATGCTCCACACAATAGCAGTGTCTAATCATCTGCGTTCTGCCTGTTTGTCTAAATGGCAGCCTGTTGTGAGTGGGATGTGTGGTGTAGCTGCTCTAACTTTAGCCCTGTCTAAGGGGCATTCAGGCGTAAATGCAATGTCATAGAACATTTGGGTGAAGGCGAAGGAGATAAGACAACAGTTTAAGAGCACAATGCTGCTAAGGTCATGTTTTAACTTAAAATCCCATGATTTCATGATATAACATCCAAAAAATACTATGTATTAGGCAGTAATTCAACTCTGATACACCACTGAACCAAAATAGTTAAGTTAGTGACCTTATTTGTTGAAACTTCTCCTGTCTCCACCATCTCCTCCCAGATTTTTACTGCTCTGGTTAAAAATCAAATTTCACTTGACTTCTTCTTGAGTTCAAGTTCAGGTTCAGGTTTCCACAATGTACTCATAAAAGTTGCATGCTAGATGTCGAGTGGCTCCAAAATCTTTGTGTCGTCCCAAATCTTGCTTGGTAGTAGGCATCGTCAAACCAAAAACAAAGCTGTGGTAAAATACGTGCCAATAATCTGCTGTGTCCAGTTTTGGTGTGAACTTCAGTGTGAGTTTGAATGGATAGATGAGAAGAGGAAGATGGAGAGAAAGAGATAGAGAGAAGCTGAAGAGCTGGTAAAGTCAAGATATGAAGACATGACGGAAATGCAGACTGTGTTCCTTTCACTGATCTTTTGTACAGCTCTGCGGTAGTGAGATGTGTGCAAAAACTGCCTGATGCTGGCCTTGAGGCACAGAAGCATTCTGCCAAATGTGGCTAAAGAACTGCATTGTTTATGGAAGAAAGTGGATTTCTCACAATGCATAAATACGCTTTCAAAGTATTATTGTATTTTTGTCATTGTGTATTTGTGTATGTGTTGGAGCCATTTTACAAAAACAAAAAACTGCCAAAACTACTGTGATTTTAGTGCAGCCAACATTCTTTAGCTGTTCTAAAATCACAGTAGATCACAGTATCTTGGAGTTTATTGCTTTATTTTATGTGAAAAGAGCATCAGACTATGCACGGACATGATTCTGTGAATTCACACTGAAGCTCAAAGACTGATGCTAATGTTTTTGAGTGGAAGTGGATTATAAGCACTGACTGGAATGGACCAAAGTCTGTTTTTTTGTCAGGTAGATGATGTCCTACAAATGTATTATTCGTATATGTGAAGAAAAAAACAGTCCTCGTGCGTGTGTTCTGCTTTAAGATGTCAGAGGAGATTCATGTTGAGCTGGAGCCTTAGCTGTTTGTTGACACTAGAGGAGGGATTTTTGCAGGCGTCTTTGTGGATGTTTCCGTACTGACTTTAGATTGACAGCAGAGTGAATTATACTGTTGTGCAACGAGTTCCTCCTGTAGTTAGAGCAGATTACCTTCTACTGTGTCACCAGCAACAGAAGATGCTTTTCTCAGCAATTACACAAGACTGATCACAATGTTCATTTGTTTTTCCAACTCTCCTCTCCTTGTTTCTCCTCGTTTCTCCTCATTTCTCCTCTCCTCGTTTCTCCTCGTTTCTCCACGTTTCTCCTCGTTTCTCCTCGTTTCTCCTCGTTTCTCCTCGTTTCTCCTCCTCTGCTCGTTTCTCCTCGTTTCTCCTCGTTTCTCCTCGTTTCTCCTCGTTTCTCCTCTCCTCTCCTCTCCTCTCCTCTCCATAAAAGGGCTTTTTTTCCTACATTTTGAGGATCTTCAACAGTTGCTAAACTTGCTTCTGATCTGGGATCTCAGTCATGAAAAACATACTGATATTGCATAATGAAGTGTGAGTCCTTGTGTGTGTTTGTCATTTTGCCAGCAGGACGTGGCTGTTTTTAGCTTTGCCTACTGAACTGGGTGCTGCTACTCGACCCCTCCAGTCTCTCTAGGAGCAGAAAAGACATCTTTAGGGATTAAAAGGCACACAAAGCCTTGACGTATCAGTTTATTGTTGCAAATACCATTCCCACCTGCCAGCATCCAGGAGAGAATGTTAATAGAAACTGTGAACATTGAAATATTAACTGGAACAACTCCTGTCTTTTGTTTGTGCAGTGTGTGCACGGTGTCAGATTCCCGCAGACACACAGGTAGATGTCTCTGTTGCTGACAGGTGTTCCTGGGTGTGTGTGTGTCTTTTTCTGCAGTGTGTAAACACCAGCTACTATTACTATCATGTTGATAATGATCTTGGTGGAGTAGCTAGAACGGCTTCCCTCCAGTAAAGACACGTCCTCCTGCATCCCCTCACTTTGAATTTCCATTTCAAAGTCCACTGATCCTCCAGGCCTCTCCTAGGAGAAATTACCCTCTCGTACTCCTGTTCCTTTAGTTGATTCCACATTATGAAAATGGATTTATCCTCTCTGCCTCCTCTGAATGGCAGCTAGATTAGACTGCAGTCATTGGCTGCTGCTAGTTATTGTTGGTTCATCTGTTAAATAAATGGATTTGCACACTGATTACTGGCATGTGTCGCACTGTAATAACTTTTTAACATTTTTATCAGATGGCATATTTTGTCAAACTTTCATCAGCATGAGAAAAATAGAGCTGTTTTGATTTATTTTCTATCAGTGTATTTGACTTCTGTTGAAATGCCTGTTTGTCTGTGGCCCAGACGAATGGGCAGACGGCGTCTTGACTTCCACCTGCCCTTGCGCTCGTGCCATCTTATCCTGATAATCCAGACCGTTAGTCTGGCATCCTGGAGAGAATGGGATTGGGATTAGAGATAATAAAGTAATAGTGACCGAGTCTGGGCTGGTTTTACGGGTGCTACAGTCTGTCTATACCACCACAGAAAACCAAGATTATTCCTATCACTGCACAACCTGCACCACAATCCTGATTTGCACTGAAATACTACTTGAGTTTATTTTTGATTTTACCTGTTTTGAAATGCACAATTGGAATTATTATTAGTGTAATTTTTTAGATAAAAATGCATTTATGAATAGACTGTCTATAGCGCTTATGAAATGAAATAGTAGCTAAATTTCTCTCTAGATCCACCTTAAAACTTTTTTCTCAACAAATTTAAATCTTTTTAATAATTTGCTATCTAAAATAACTTAAAAGGTTTGTAATTTATTTGTTTTTGTTAGTTGTTGCTACTTCACTATGTAAAGTTAGCTAAATGTCATTGGCTATCTAATGTCAGCTGCATTGAAAATGCACATTTTTGCTAAAAACCTTGAACCTTAAGTTTTAGAACTAAATGTAGGCTACATTTTTTTTCATTTACTTAAAATTACTAAATACATTGCAGGTAATACGTTACTTAAAAACACTGGCGATAGCATGTAGCATTAGTATCATGTAGAATGGCATTCCCTTTAAGTATTATGATTACATCCTTTTTGGCCAGATTATGCTGCAGTTTATCGCATAAACCTTTGACATGAATGCAGCAGAATACTGTTGAACATACGGTTACAGTATAGGACTGTGCCATTTGGTGGAAAGTTATTGCAATTTGAGTTGTTTGATTATGAAGGAAAATGCAGAGTACTGATCTTTTGTAATGTGCGTTGTTTAAACTCAAACATACAAACCTGTGTACATCATTTTTTCACCAGTGCAGCTCTCTGTTCAGTGTGACTGAATCCAAAATATCACCAAACAGTGGCCCTTTAAATTGCATTTGCGATTATGTAATTGTACAGGCCGACTCGTTTTGGTTAGTTCACCCTGCTGTAGGCTGACTGATTTTATATAAGCTAGAATAATTCTGTCTTTTTGTACGTTAAAGCCCCCTCAGTTCGGGGTCAGTGCTCTTAGCCTCTTGACTAAGGCCGCTCAGCCGTCTTTCAGCCACAGGACTTGCAGTATTTGACATGACGGCTCGGCTTTGCTCTAAACAAAGGCGTGTATATTTGCCTGTGTACAGACTCTGTTGTCTACTTCTCATCATGTAGCACCAAGCTAAATGTCTCACAGGGACGTCTTCCAGTTTAAGGCAGGAAGCTTTTTATTAAGCTTGCTGCTTTCTGTGCCTGATGCAATTGATCATAATGGATGAGTTGGCGTAGTGAAAAGCCGTCCCTTCCAGCCACTGCTCCCTCCATGCATTCACTGTATTATGCAGAGCGTATAAAGTGTATGATAACGCACTGACAGCAGAGGACGGAGCAGCTTTCCCTCATCTCTGTGCTTTGTTCAGTAAAGCAGAGGAATGCTGAGGGGGACATTTCAGGGGGAGGGACGTACATGTGTGTCGACACCAGCAGGTTGATTCTTCAAGACATTTTTACATGTTTCGAGCTGAGTTCAACCACTCATTCTACTGTAGTGCGTGAGTAGTTGGCATAATAGTCTGTGTTGATTAACGTCAGCCTCTGTGTGTGTGTTTAAATGCAGAAGAAGGAAGGATAAGCTGTAAGGACATTATTCTGCCAGGGTCCCATAATTGCGAGCAACGCTTAAAGCCTCTTTGAAAAGCTTAGCATTAGGACGTTGATGACTCCTTAATTATAAGTGTCACCATCCAAATACAGCTGGTGGGTAAGGATGGTCAACTGAGAGGACTTACTCAAATACTGATATGCTTAAATGTCTTCAAGTGTGTTTGCACATTAAGATTATGATTACAGTTTTTCCAAGTATCCTTTCTGCAGGTGTACATAGTAACATCCTGTCCTAGTTACAGAAACAGAGGAGCTTTCTTGCTGGTTTTGTGACAGGCTGGATTACATTGAAAGGAACCAGGATACTGTGACAATGTTAACACCTTACAGTGTTTCTGATCACGGTCTGCTTCTGCACAGGAGATTTGATTCTCTATCTAAATAGAACATCTTTTTGTAACATAATAATTCTAAACATTAAAATGGTTCTTAATATGTTACTGATTAGGAGATTATTATAAGAAATTATTGTCCAAAAAAAAACAATCAATACAGTTTTTTTCCTCAGAGGTCCAAGTTGTTTGGGTTCTAGATGATGGTGGTGGAAATTATTATTCACTTTGTTTTAAACTATTATCCT
>JAPTYQ010000019.1:28111468-28121774 GCA_029814465.1 Ostorhinchus cyanosoma
CACAGAGACATAAAAGTACACAGAAAAGTACACAGAAACACAACAATACAGAGACATAAAAGTACACAGAAACACAATACACAGAGACATAAAAGTACACAGAAAAGTACACAGAAACACAACAATACAGAGACATAAAAGTACACAGAAACACAACAATACACAGAGACATAAAAGTACACAGAAACACAACAGTACATGGAGACATAAAAGTACACAGAAACACAATACACAGAGACACAAAAGTACACAGACACACAACAATATGAAGAGAAACGAAAAAGTACACAGAAACACAGAAGAGTACACAAAAAGACAGAATACAGAGACACAAAAATATACAAAAACATACAATAATGAGAAAAACACACCCAAGTACATGGACAGAAAAATACACAAAAACATGCAAAAGTACACATAAACACAACAATAATGAGAAACACATAAGTACACAAGAACAAACAAAAGTACATAGACAAAACAATACAGAGACACAGAAAAACACACACAGAGAAACATAAACACAAAAATACATACAAGAATATTGTATTAATATTGTTATTGTTATTGTTTTCGTTGTGTTGTCATTATTGTTGTTGTTATTCTTATGTTGTTGTTCATGTTGTAATTATGTTGCTATTATTGTTGTTGCTATTATTATTGTTGTTGTGTACATACATGGGCTTGGACGCCTCGGCCTGGTCCGTCTGTAGTTTGTGTCCCCCCTCCACCTCCATGGTGCAGTAGACGATCCTGTTGGGGGCCAAAGACTTCAGGCCCTGGACCTCCACAATGACCACCTGAAAAACACCCCAAACACACAACATTAGCCCCTAAAACCCTGGAGCTGGCTTTTCATTTAAAGGAACCCCAACTATTAAGACAAACAGGTTTTAAAATATTAAGACTGAACTCTACTACTAAATAAAATTGTTAAAAGTATATAAATACGTGTGCTATTTGTAAAAATCCTTCTTTATTAATGGGAGCGGCCATTTTTTTTAAGTGTGCGTTGCATCCTGGGATGATGACGTCAAAAACGTTGGACTTGAGTCCACACGAAGCTAACGTTCACAACCCTGGCATTTATTTATTTTTTATTATGTTTCTTTTGTGTTTGATTATATTTTGTGGACATTTGCTCCTAAGTGTACCTTATGCTTAATGTCCAATATTGTTAAATTTACAAAATGTATAGAAAAAAAAACAAGCTAACGTTCAACTCGTCAACAACGTCCCGACTTTTTTTTTTTTAAGAGAGAAAAACGATCACAAAATGCCACGATGTGCGGCTTTTGGTTGTAACTTCCAGTCTAAAGGCAAAAAGGGAAACGATGTAAGTATCCACAGCTTTTCACAAGAAACGAAAGGTAGAAAACAATAGGAAAATGTGTGTTGAAGAGTACAACTTCCGAAGGTCCCACGGCTGTGTTCCCGTCATTTCAGTCCGGACGCTTTGGAGGACCGTCACCGTCCACGGCTGGTTCAAGAGCTCTTTAGTGTTTCGGGCTATAAACCACGGCTAAAGCCAAACGCAGTGCCAACCAGTTTTCCTCACAAGGAGCCAAAACAATCGCGACTGGTGAGAGGAAACGGCGAGAGGAAACGCCAAAGATGGGAGACGTTGGATGAATGTACACAAGTATTGGAGGTGCACGTGGACAGTGACTATGGCGAATACATACTGGTGCACCTGGAAGCAAAACAACAGGGGGGGTAGTAGTTATTAGTCACCTTTTTTTGGAAGTGCTCAATCACAAAAAGTTTTTGGAATGATTGCTTACAGTTTATACGATATAATTTTGACTCTAGATTCTTCTTAAAATTTGAACTTATACTTTTTGGCTTTCATTAAAAAAATAAATATATGGACACAAACCAAAAAAAATGGTAATTAACTTAATTTTTATTTTTGGCAAATTTTATATCCATAAATATACATTTTCATCATCTTTATTTTTCTCTGTTTTGATTAATGAAATCAAAATGCACTATACTATTTTGCAGAGTTTGAACAGGAAAGCTAACAATACATGTAGTAGCTGTTTATCTCTGGATGCATTTAAAATATGACCATTTATATATATGGTATATTTATATTTGTGTACAATTTATGTATATTTTTGCCTTTTTAAAATTTTACTGTCTCAATTTTTTTTTAGCTTTCTATGTATGTGCTCCCCCTGCCATTCCTTTGTTCTTCATGTTATGTTCTGTTTATTATTATAAAAAAGATTAAAAAAAAAAAAAAAAAACTAAACTAATGCTGGCATGAAACGAAAGTGAAACTTTACATACTTTTAATGTCCAACTCCCACACAGCAGATCTTACATGGAATTTACACAACTTCTAACCTGCATCCACTGGACACACAAATGTTGGGCCCCATGTATTGAAAAAATCAAATTTGTGCTGTTCAAACTGTCTTCAACAGATTGGATACAGGTCACATATGAAAAAAAATGTTTAAATCGGATCTGGGCCACATTTACCTGCAGTCTGAATGTAGTCGAAGACACAGTCGTATTGGATCCAATAAGCATCTTAAAGGCCAACATGTTAAACTGTGGTGATGTTTGGATGTGATGCTGTGCTTTGGGTTTTATCTTCATGTGTTTATGAAGTGAACTGTTATAGTTACTGAGTTCTATTCTTACATTCTGTCATTTCCTACGTTCACCTGCCTGTGGAATCCATCTCATCCATATAAATAACCAGCCAGTCAACTGTGATGTGATGAACCTGAATCCTGTTTCCAGACTATAGTGGAAGCAGGAGCTGCCGTGGTTAAAGGACACATTCATTGTACAGTGGGTTTCTCCACCCCACCCACAGTGGATTTTTTTTTATCCACTCAGACAGATGGAGAAGTGTCTCATTTCTGTGCGAGCCAACAAAGGCAGTATAATAATCCGTTATGCTTTGTTGATTCCTGTGGAGGATACACTTAGATACAGGTCATTTGAACCTCAGAGACTTGACAGCGTCTTCTTATTTTCCACAGATATGAACCTGCCCATCAACTGATGGACAGAGGCTGTCAGAGTGGGGGGGGTTGGAAGCGTTTCAGCTCATTAGCAACTCCAGACACCAACAGTACAAGTCCTTATGAAGGAAAACACAGGAGTCGACTTCAGAATCAGAAACTAGTTCCAGTGTCCCTGTATGTCAGCGTCCTGTTCTTTGTGAATCAATACCAGTTGAATGTGTGAGGTTGTCAGGTTCTGCTTCTATGTTCCAGTCCTGTGGTCTGGATGCAGGAGATCAATCTCACAATAGAAGTGGGTGGTACTTTCACTGGAGGAGATGTCAACTAATTTAAAGTTCATATATGACTTCTATCAGTGATCAATAGGATCTACATTTATTTCTGTAGCCATTTACATGTTATAAACCATCAAACCATCATGTTCTTTTGTTCTATTATTCAACCTTAGTGGATGATTTCAAGTCCATGGGATGTTTAAAAAGAGACTATTAGCAGGTAATTCATGTATCGTTTTTATATTGATTTATTTTTAATATTTCTATTAATGTAACATCCAGTGAGATGTCGTAACACAGATGCTGTAATAATGAAAAAGAAACAATATTTAACTGAAATTATAAACAAAAGACAATCTAAGACATCTCATACATCAGTTCTGTCAGCCATATCAGTATGATTAAATTTAGAGCCCGACCAATATGGGATTTTTGGGGCCAATGCCGATATTGTGAGCTAAAAAGAAGCTGATAACCGATATATCGGCCGATATCGGTCGATATCCAATTGGCCAATATATGAAATAAGAACATTGATCTACACAGGATATAATAATCTTATATTAGATAATTGTGGAGATGTGGATTAGCAGTTGCATAAATCTTTGTGTATCTCACAAAGATAATTGACACAACTTCAAAACACTGTTTAATATTCTAATATCAGACTAGTATGTGAGCCATAGAACCACAGGTTATAGATGTGGTAGTTTTTAGAGAGCAGACTTATGAAAGAGATCTGTCTATGTTTTATAAGTAGTTACATAAAAATTGTTTGGTAAATAATTTTTTTTAAATGTAAGCGACACCTAACTTTAATGAATCCAACTACAAACCAAACTATGGAATCACAAAAATAATTAGAGCAAAAAATAGTACAGACAATGAAATTATGTTTTCACTCACAAATGCTGATTTGTCTGCCTCGTGGCGCTACAACTTCTCATGTGGACTAAGGACTAAACTGAGCATGTGCAGAGTGAATTAGGTGAGCCCAAAGTCGTTCGTGATTGGAAATTGCAAATGTTAGAACTGACCCGTGTTAATTGGCCGGCTGATAAATCGGTCGGGCTCTAATAACTACTGCTGTAAAATCATAATGAAAATAATAAGTTTCTATAGTATTACATTTTGCTTTGAGGGGATTTAAATAAATATATTCTTGGCAAAAAGTACTGAAGTCCCCACATTTTCTATTTCATGGAATTTTTACAGTACTGTATATTGAATTATTTTACAAATTGTTCAGTCTGATGCTGTGCTGTTATGTGGGTGAAGGAGGTGAAGTTCCACTAATGAAACCAAACCAACCAAACCTCACATCAAAATGAACACCTGGTCTGTTCAGTTACAATCACTTCACAGCATCAAAGCTTGAAAGGGGTCTCATGTGGGGACACTGTGTCTCTTCAACTCTTTTCATATTGAAATATCTGCCGTTAATGAACAGGTGCGACCCCTCTTGTCTCCTCAGATGCCCTCATCCTCAGGCCAGCCGGGTCAGGGTAAGAAGATTGGCCACAGAGGGGTAGACGCATCCGGGGAAACCACTTATAAGAAGGTAATTTCTACATCACATACCTGTAGAGTGATGTATGTTCTGTTTGGTATACATGTGGAGACCTGTGGGATTGTTTTAAATATGAAAAAAACAAAGCTGAAAAGGTTTTTGTTCTTACTTAAAGTCATTAAATCGACAAAATGTGTTGTTTTAATACTGGGTGCTTTACTAGATTTCAGAACTATCTTTATTGGGATTTTTGGAACATAATTATACATAAATTTTTACACATAATCGGGCTGTTATATACTGTTCACAAGTTAGCTTATTAAAAAAAACTTACAAAATAAAAACACATACTGTTGTAAGATAAGAAATACATGAGGAAAGCGTATAAAAAACTGGATATAATTTCACTAACTGGTCAGTACTGGAATGATTCTAGTGAAACTTGTTTGTGTGATATCCATTTTCCAGGTCCAGATTTTGAAAATTTTTCTGTCTGTAAAACATCATTTATGGCGAATTATGCATTCATTCATACGTTTATTAGAATGAACTTTTCTACTACACACAACAGGTATAATCTCAACCAAAAAAGTAGGGATGCAAGTATAAAAGTACATTAAAAAAAAAAAGTTTGGAATTTTTATTTGGATAAAGAACCAGCACCCTGTTGTTGGGTTGTTGTTGTTTGGGTCTTTCCAGAACATGTGAGCTAATGAAGTCAGTGTTTATCCACATCAATCACAAGATAGATTTACTGTAGGGATCATCTCAGAGAGCCTCATCTTGGATAAGTGTTGTCTGTGTAATAGCTTCGACTGGATTACACCATGTCTGGTGGATACTGAAGAGGAACTGACACTCCAGGGTGGCAGTACAGTCTATCTGTGCCAGCTCTTTGAATACGGTTCCATTGGATGAAGCATTCATCAGAACCCATAGGTTTATTGAGGAAAAGATGGATTTTTTTTTTTTTTTTTTTTTTATTCTAAAGCTGCAAACTTGGAAATATGTGGAAAAAATTTATATTAGGTAGATGAAAGTTTTCTTGTAATTGACAAAAAGAAGGAAATATAACGTGCTGCACACTTTTACTACCCTGCCAGAATAGACGGGCAGACGGATGACAAAGTGATTACAATACCTCCCTGGCCAGAGTTGGCTGAAGGGTAAAAACGGATGAAATGTTGGCTCAGAACAGCACTTTTACCATGCGTCCTCACTCCCCTCCTCTACAGACCACATCCTCAGCCTTGAAAGGTGCCATCCAGCTGGGCATCGGTTACACAGTGGGCAACCTGAGCTCGAAGCCTGAGAGAGACGTCTTAATGCAGGACTTCTATGTGGTAGAGAGCATCTTTTTCCCCAGGTTTGTATTGCACTTGTAACATCAATGCACTGTGCACTTGATACGGTTAATAGTGTTAATGCATGCTACCGGAGTGGATTTTGCACAATATATAGTTTGATTTTTAGCTGGAGCAAAGTGAGGATGTGATTATCAACTTCTAATGTACTTCTAATTTTGTTTCACTCTAGTGAAGGCAGCAACCTCACTCCAGCTCACCATTTCCCAGACTTTCGCTTTAAAACGTACGCTCCCGTGGCCTTCCGCTACTTCAGAGAACTGTTTGGCATCAGGCCGGATGACTATCTGGTAAGGTTTCTTTCTCGTAGTTATGCCAGTAAATAGCACCCTAAAGTTGAAGTCTTAACAGATGTTAAGAAGTCTTCAGGATACCATCATTTGTAACATCCCCTTCAGGATCAGAGTCAGGGTTCTAAGTATCATTTATAAAGCACCATTTTTGCACAGCACCTCAGCTGAATAAACAGAAGAACTCTGCTGAGATTTCCTGGAGGGGGAAAAATAGCCCAAATAGGCTTTTTTTTTCTTGAAATAACCCTTTTAAGACTAAGGATTGTCCATTATTTGCTACAAAGACATTATGTGTGTACTTTGCACAGCGCTCACAGTGAAAATATAAAGAAAGTAAAGCTGGAAAAACTGCATATAATGAAATGAGCTTCATTTATCCCTGCAGGGAAATTCAATCATCTTATAGTTTGAAATAAAACACATCGTTCACTGGAAAAAATCAAAATCTTACCAAGTGTATTTTCCTCATTTCTCCTCAAAATATCTCATCACACTTAAGAGGCGTCGTACAGTCTGAGGTGCTTCTATGCAGCTTTTTGTCTGATTAATAAGAAAAAGGAGAAGAGGATGGTTTGAATTCTAACTTACATGATCTGAATTATTTATAAAAGTGTGGACAATAACTTAAAGAAATGCCAAACGAGACGGCAAATTCTAAAGTAATACATTTATGAAATGTAGCAGAAGGCTGGAAGGGAAGATGAGTGGTGAAATTTATTAGAATGTATTAAAGAGGGCAGAGGGGAAGAGATGGATGTTCAAAGAGGTCTGCAGCTTGTCGCTCTTCATCAGTGTGCAGGTCCTGGGGGCTTCATGATTCACTGCTCTGCCCTGAGCTGTCTGCAGCGCATACACACATAGAACGCTTAGTCAGTGCTTCTGCATACTCCATGTGTGCTTATCGTTAACCCATAAAGACCCAAACGTCCACTGACGACTGACAGAAAATGGTTAATAACTCTTGATCCACTTATTCTATCACTACATGTAAATAATTAATGTAAAATGCAGTTTGTCATCTTTTCATGGTCCTCAAATATGACCCATTTGGATGTTCAGAGGCTCCGTAGTTACCATGGAAACACCGTCATCTTCTACAACATTGATTCACCAGTAAAACCCATGGAGTTTGACAAGTGACAGTGGATGGACACATTTATTTTATGTTTAGTTCATGATATATTTTGCAGAAAAAAACCCATCTTTTTTCCAGTTTTCTCCGTTTTGGATACAATAACCCTCAACTTTAATCTGAGCATTTTTTTTAGCTTAATTTTTATTTAGTTTTGCTCATACAAATATAATAATATAAGTCATTTTACATACATGAACATATCTAATCAAACATTCCCATATGGCATACATGGGAAAAAAATGGATATCTGCAGTAGATATTGATTACAATTAATCACAAATTAAACATGAATGACAAAAAAAACAACATACATATAAATGACCACTTCTGAATGCTTATTGCATTAAAAGGTTAATCGTGGGAATCCATTTCTTTGTAAATATCTCTCCCTGAATTCTAAGTACATAAATAATTTGCTCTATCTGATAGATTTCCCTCACTTTCTCAATCCAAATTTTATATTTGAGAGTTTCAGGTTTCGACCACTTGATAGTGATGCATTTAACGGCTGTTGTTAACAAAATTCAAAAGAGGTATTTTTCGTTTTTTCCCTCTAAACCTTTTGGGATTACACCTAAAATAGCCAACAGTAAATCTTTAGAAAATGTAATCTGAGCGTTAATGAAGATCTACATCAGGGCAATTCAAATCCAGTCCTTGAGGGCCGCTGTCCTGCATGTTTTAGATCAGGGCTGTCAAACTGGTTTTAGTTCAGGGGCCACATTCAGCCCAGTATGATCTGAAATGGGCCGGACCAGTAAATAATAAGAGTGAAAAAATTCAAATTACATTATGGTAATGTTTACATTTCCTTAAAAATCTGAATAACATGAACAACTTGAAATGTAAGAAAAACAAGCGCAATTTTATAACTTACATTACAATTACAAATACACAAAACATTTAGTAACAGGTAGAATACTGATAAAATTACACTTACTTCTCTTAAGACATTTTAGGTTGTTCATATTTGTTCATGTTATTCACATTTTTTGTTAAAAGTTAGTTTGTTAATATAAAGATTTTCATGTAATTTTTCTTTTTTACACTAAAACAAAGATAAAACCAGCAGTTTTTTTTAAATCATTTATAGGTTATTATGATCATATTTTACTGGTCTGATCCAATAGAAATCTAATTGTTCTGTATGTGGAACCTGAATTCAAATGATTTTTACACCATTGATTATTTATATCTTCAGTGTAATTCATCCTACGGGCCAGATTGGACCCTTTGGGAGGCCAGGTTTGGCCCCTGTACTTTATGTTTGACACCTGTGTTTTAGATGTTTCCCTCCTCCAGCACCCCTGGTTCTGTTAATGATCAGCTCATCCTCATGCTCTGCAGAAGCCTGATAACCATGGAGTGGCTTTCAGGTGTGATGGAAGAGGGAAACATCTAAAACATACAGGATACCGACCCTTGAGGACTAGCAGGGTTCCCACACGTCCTGGAAAACCTGGAAAATGATTGACCAATTTTCCAGTTGTGGAAAACATATGGAAAATCAGAATAAAGGTCAAATATCCTGGAAATGGTGAAATTATCCTGGAAAATGATTTATCCTCCCCATGCCTTGTGACCTTGTGTGCCTAAACTGAGATGAAACAAATAAAATAATTTTTCAGTGATTTATTGAAAATTCCAGTTTGTCATGTTAATGAAGTGCTGCACTGTAATCTGTGGGTGTGTTTGTATTATTCTATGGTACATTTGTCATAATTATGTTTCATAGATAAATTATAGCCATAGGCTGCTCATCAAATGTTTGAGTAATAAACATAGACACAATCGGGGTAAATGCAAGTTACAACTGTAGAAAAGAACACTTCCAAAGCATGAGGGGGACAGGGGAATGGAGTAGTGTATGATGTAATACTGTAACTTGTCTCTGTAGCGGCTGCAAATGTCCTGGAAAAGTCCTGGAAAATCATTTCAGGGAAAGAGTGTGAACCCTGACTGGATTTGAATACCCCTGATCTACATAATCAGTGTATTATATATAGAAAAATACCAGATTTTCACTTATAAATGCAACATACAGAGCATAATATTAGAGTAAATGGTGATAAATCACTTAAGAAAAGTAAAAAAAAAAAAGAAAAACTGCCACAAAAGCAGCACTGGGTGTTTATGGGTTAATGCACTGCTCCTCCAGAGTTAAACATAACAACATACAACCCCATTACATGAAGCAAAACCAGAAATGAAAATAAAAACATCAACAGAAGATGAACAGGAACACAGTGAAGTATAGAAATAAGTCTTTTTCCTTCCATATCCACAGTGAATGGCTCCATCAGCGCTCTTCTATAGTGCTCTCACCACATATGCTCTAACAAACTCATTGAACTGTCGTCTTTTATTCCATCATTCCAGCGCCGAGCAAGTTGAACAAAGGCGGCTCTATATAGAAACAAACAGGTGCTACAAGTGAAACTATTCCGAATGCTTTACTTTGTTGTTTACTGGATGTTTTTACACTTACCGAAGCATGCTGTGCCATTTTGCCATTTTCTTTCAAGCTTGCTCAGATGTGTTTTTCTGTACGGAACATGACGTTAAATGTCAGGCCCAGTACAGACAGATGCTTGAATATTGAGCCATTAACAGGAGGTGGATGAGAGCAGATTCATTTCAAAAACAATGTCTGCTATTACTTGCACAGAATGGAATAAACTGGGCAAAGCATGGTTTTAGTAACAGGCTGATTATTGTCAGTGAACATTGGAATGACTG
>JAPTYQ010000019.1:28143730-28154047 GCA_029814465.1 Ostorhinchus cyanosoma
TTTGAGCCGATTACCTAAAATGATCAGTTGGGACAGAGCAGTACAGTCAACAACCTGGAGGGGGCGGGGCCTGAAGTGGGTCATGTGCATTTAAACCACCTTTCTGGTGTCATTACTCAGAAATAGTGTTGAAAATGGACCTGTGGAGTTGAATTAATGAAGAATTCAAACCCAAGCAGAGCATTTACAGTTTATGTAGACCACAAGGAAATGTTTTAAAATGCATAATTCTATTTAAAAACGCAAAATATCACTGCTTTAAAGTCGCATAAATCTCTACTGTCTCCAGGGCGACCAGATCTTCTTCCTTGTACTCCTCCATCGTTTGAAGAAGCCACCACAGCCTCCATCGCCACCACTCTCTCTTCCACCACCTCTCTGTCCATCCCAGAGAGATCCCCCTCTGACACCGCTGAGCATCCCCGCTACAGGTACCAACACTCAAACACACTGAGGAGATTCATGTCCCATCACCATGGTATTATATATGTGTATGTGATCCAGTTACTATATGATAATCACTATTGGTATGTATCACTAGTAAAGGGGGGTCAAACTCATTTTCTTTCAGGGGCCACATTCAGCTCAATTCTATCCCCAGTGGGTCAGACCAGTAAAATAATAAGATAATAACCTGTACAAATAATGACAACTCCAGATCTTTCTTTTTGTTTTAGTTAAAAAAAAACACCCAAACAATTAAAAATTATGATGTGAATATAAATGTGAATAAACTAAAAAAAAACAAAAAAAATTTGATATTTCTTCAGAAAAATTATTGCAATTTTAACAATATTATGCCTTCACTTATCATTTATACATGCGCATTAGGGATCAGATCTACAAAAGGCACAAAGTAACAGGCAGAATATTGTTCAAATTTCACTTATTTTTTCTTTAAACTTTTCAGGTGGTTCATATTTGTTCAGGTTATTCACATTTTATTGTTATAGGATAGTTTTAATGGAAATATTTTCATAATTTAATGTTATTTTCTTGCACTAAAACTTGAGGAAAAATTTGGAGTTGTCATTATTTCTAGACATAATGTACTATTATTTTCCATATTAAACCAAGAAGAAAATCAGCCATTATTTCTATTTACATCATTTATTGGTTTTTATGCTTTTACTTTACTTGAGATCACAGTTGTTCCGTATGTGGAACCTAAAGTAAAACCAGTTCGACATTTTTGACTGTTTATATCTTGAGTGGAATTTTTGAACCTTGCAAATTCATCTTGTGGGCTGGATTGGAACTTCTGGAGGGCTGGTTTTGGCTCATGGGCTGTATGTTTGACACCCCTGTACTAGTATAAAGTATGAGATATTCCTGAAATCTGATGGAAAAATGAAATATTTATTTAGATTTGTCCTGTTTTATTTAGTTTATCTGCTTAAAATCAAGTCCTAAGTTAAAAAAAGACATAAGTAAACATTGTTCTGTTGTAAATGAGTCTCATGAATGTTTGTGGAACTACTGGCTGTGAGTTACATGTTCGCATCACTGGTCTAGTTTCATACTGACACTGCTTCCTCTGTCTCCAGGAGGCACACCCAGTCCCTCAGCCATGACGTGAGGTGAGTATTGACCACTCCTGCAGTTTTCACTTCATAAACTTTTTTTTTTTTGACAGAATTAACGTAGGTGTTTTTACTAGCTTTTAAGGTCTGCAGGCTGCATGTGTTTTGACAGCGTTTGATGTTGTTTTTTTTTCTGGGTGTGGTGGGCGGGTGGCTAAAGGACGAAATGTGAGGTCAGCGTGTTTATGAGGAAGCCCGTTCCTTCAGTTGCTTAGATGTGACGATGTTTTCGTGCTGTTTCAGTTTGCGTGTCGGTGTGTTTTCAGGACCCAGGAGGAGTTGCGTGTGCGTGAGGAGGATCAGCAGACCATCACAGTGGAGGTGGAGCTGAAGAGACACGACAGTGAGCCTACCATCTCTGTTCCTCAGCCTTCACCTGAGCCCAGGTAACCCAGCAGCAGCAGCAGCACCGGCATGATCGCAACGTCATAAAAGACAGAACATCACTTAACCCATAAAGACCCAAACAACCTCCAGCGATCAAAAGCATCCACTGATCTAAAATGTTTAATACCTGCAGATCCACTAATCCTATCAACCATTCATGGTCATCACATATGACCCATTTGGGTGTTCAGACGCTCTGTAGTTGCCGTGGAAACACCATCATCTCCCACAACATTGATTCACCAGTAAAACCCATGGAGTTGGATTAATGACAGTGGATAGACACAATTGTTTTTATGTTTAGTTAATGATATATTTCACTAAAAAAGTCACTTTTTCTGTAGTTTTCTCTATTTTTGATCAAATAACCTGCAATTTCATTTTGACCTTTTATGAACATCTACATGATCAGTAAATTAAATATAAGACGATACCTGAATTTCACTGAAAAAATGCAAAATACAGAGGATAATATTACCATAAATGGGGATAAATCTCTTAAGAAAGGTTAAATTAGAAAGAAATTCCTTTGGGAACTGCCATAAAGGTGACACTGGGTCTTTATGAGCTAATTAGTGTTCAACTGAAGTGACAGTGACAGTGCTTTAAATAACTTTGAGCGCTCTCAACCCCAATGTAAATGTATGTCCATTTGCACACAGATACAGAATCATTTCCTTTTATGTTTGGACCTTTTAACCTTGCATCAACAACATTTTAAGTCACTCAAGCAGGCATGTTTGTTTTAAAATAGCTACAAAACAGCAGACTTTTATAAACTTAGTGTTATAAATTCCCTCTTAGAGTGTTTGTAATGCATTTTGATAATATGTTGGTTTGTTAAATATAGCTGAGATTTGGTTGTCTGAATGTTTTAGTCAGGCGTCTCTTGGTTGGTCTGTTTTATATTAGGTCAGGTTTCTAAGAGGACAGCTGTGTTTTACATTTGTAGGGTCCTAATGGAGTCCGTGTTGCTGTCATGTATACACTTACCTAGCTGCTCTGAATTTTCATATAAAGAAGTGAAAAACGTCTTTGGTGTCCTGATTATTCCCTAACCGGAGTATGTTCACGGGTAAATAGTCTCATACACTTCAGAATTCCTCAATACTCAGGTTATTTATATAGAAGTGATGTCTGGCCCATCTGATTGTTCCCAATGACAAAAAAAGTGCATTAAAGTCAATAGTGAGAGACAAATAATATTTTAATCTCATTTTACTCATGCCATCATTTACACATCTGATGTTGGTTGATTTCATATGATAATTTTCCAAGTTAAGAAAGTCTTAGTTTGTTGTAAATCTATAGAAGCATGAAAATGTGAAACTATATAAATAAAAAGGCTTCACATTCAAAAAGGTAATATCGTTCTCATTCTCGTATCAGCCTTTTTGACGGCTGTGACATGTATCGTGTGTGATGAGAGATTCAGTCCATTGAACCATTTTATTGATGGTGCAGTGGATAGCACTGCTGCCTCCCAGTAAGAAGGTCCTGGGTTCCATTCCAACACCAGTCTGTGTGGAGTTTGCGTGTTCTCCCTGTATTTGCGTGGGTTCTCTCTGGGTACTCCAGCTTCCTCCCACCATCTGAAGACTGGGACAGGCTCCAACGACGGATAAACCACGTTCAGATAATGAATGAATGAATGAATAGATGTACCCTTTCACACAAAAATAGATGTTGCTCTACTATATTTACCATTTTATTAGAATATGATTATTAGTAGTATATTACTAAAATTCTATATTAGAAAAGACAAACATCATATCTGTAGTTGGTGACACAATCCAAATGGGATCAAAAAATGATTGACTGCTTCTGATTAAGGGCAGACCTTAATCAGAATACTTTAATGATTCTCCTGAGGGAGAATGTGGTAAAGTCTGGGTTTATGTGAATGTGTAAAATGGAGGGTTTGGGAAACGGCAGCATCACCTCAATAGACACAGGCTCATTTCTGCTTGAACATGCATCTGAAACAACAATGAATAATGTCACTGTCTCTAATTCTAATAACAATCAACAGTTTCTTCACAGTTTATTTGTTCCAGAACAGCATGTAATATCACCCATTAGGTGACTTTCAATCAAAGCAGAAACAAAAGACAGAGTCATGAAGTGGAAATTTGTTTGATGTTCTCACGTGCCATCACATTTTTGAATGTCTTGTGAGTACACAGGTCAGTGAAATGTAAATACAGCTATTAGATGCACCATTTCACCATTTCACCCAAAAGTGCTGTCTGCTGTTTTTGTTTTACCAAAAGGAAAATTGTCTCATTACAGATGCTCAGACTGCTCTTCTGTGTTATTTTGCGTATCATTAATGTATACTTTAATGATAACTACTGACCCCATTGGCTTCCTGGACACATTATACTCATTTCCTTGTTTGTGGAGATACTTTGTGTAGTTAGATATTTTTGGAATAATGGAAAATCTCAGCTCGAGTGTGGCCTAGGCCATAGTTCACCCATAGTGAATGTCCAGATCAGTTGTTTACACTGTGAATTCACACTCTGCCAGTGTCAAAGTGACCCTGACAGAAGAGACGGTGGCATAATGATCCTCCATGACCCCAATCATCGATGTGACTCAGTTTGATGCTGAGGATTTGACTCTATAAATAACCAGCTGCCAGTGTCTCACCTGGGCTCAGCCAGCTGTTAGATTAACACACTTCACACACACGTTTCTGACATTGTACACTGATAAACAGGAAAGGAGCTTGACCCATTTGAGGCTCTCGGTTGCCCTGTTATGGACAGATAAATGCTGCAGGCACTATCTGGAGCAGGCACCCTCTGTATTTAGGTTGTGAGAGAGTGCACACATGCATGTGAATTTATGAGCAGTGGGTTTTTATGGGGTGACAGTGTGAGGCTGAAGGAGTCCTAATATGGGGGGAAACAAGCTGGTAGAAGTAGGGCAGTGGGGCGGGCAGCCTGCAGGCCTCACACCGCTCCCATAAAGCTGGGATGACCTGCATAATTCAACCTGTTCTTAATTAAAATGCTTTGATTTTATGGCCTTTAGCTCCAGTTGAAAGTGAATGTGCAACCTTGAAATCTGAAAAGGACAACTAGGAAACAGGATTCAGTTAGATCATAGAGCTGAATCTGAAAGAAGGAAGTTGAAGTAAAAACTGTCAGTGAACAGAGCCAATGAGAACAAGGGGACACAAGTTCAGATGGAGTCGAGTGTGGTGACTGAGGGAAACCGTCTGAATAATTGGATCTGATGCTGAGAAGGCTGTGGCTAGACATATGGCCTGGGGCTCTGGAAGGTGCTGGCGGGAAGAGGGAACAGGGAGGGGGCGGTGAGGGCGGTGAAAGGCGACTGTTTGTCATCATCTGATTTGACTGAATCCTGAAAGCAGTGGGGAGATAAACAAGGATGGGTGGAAGGTTACCTGTCCTGTAATGTGCACACCAGGAAAGCATAATGCACATAAATAACAAACTTCTTATCTTTCCCTTGTATATAATTTCTCACTCATTTGTGTCTTTTTCTCTTCACTTGCTTGTTGTGTGTTGCTGCTGTTAACTGTGAAGTCACGGTGGGATAAATAAAGTTTTGTCTTATTTTATTTTATCTTATCGCTTTTATTTAGTAAAGTCAACAATACAGTGACATTTTCATCTGTTTACATTTTCAACATTTTGTTATAGTTTATTCATCTAAAGTGTTATTGCTGCTTATTTTAGTCACTGTGGTGTGTGTTAATATGTCAGAGATCCACTTTAACTTGCTGTATGTGGACCCTGCCAGTCACTTACAGTAGTTTTCATGCATTTTGTGAACTACTCTGTCCCTGTGAGGGTTGTGGGTTACGGGGGTGCCAGAGCCCATCCCGGCTGTTTGTGGGTGAAATGTTCTACAGTACGTTACTGTAAATACATCGCCTCATAAAAGCCATGTTAATAAATGAATGGATTCCATTCACTGAAACATTAGAGGGCTTTTAATGAATGAGTGCAGGAAGTGTTGAGGAACAGTGTATGTGCGTTAACTTACACATGACAAACAGCAGTGGATTCATACTACTGTGAATAAGAGCTGTTATAGTCATCAGTGAGTCAAAGCCTGCCCTGAATACAACTTCTGCTGCAAGGAAAGGTCTGTTACCACCCCATGAGGGAGTGTAGTGTGTAGTTTGGTAATATTATATTAGGAGAAATGTGTTGACAGTAAGTCTTTCTACATAGCAACCGACTCCTTTATTCAGTTTTGTTCAGTTCTCTGAGATGCCAACTGGGCTTTTTGCCTCCGTAGCCAACTGCTGTGATTTTCCTCTGTTGGAGCTAATCTCAAACACACAAACTGAGAAAGCAAAGTGGTTGTGCCTAAATCCTTCCTAATAGTTGATGATCTGGCTAGAAACAATAAAGGATTGTGTGGCAGCAGACGGCCAGCTGGCAGATCTTTGGGCTTAAGCAGCTAAACCACAAGCACCCACACATCTGTTGAATTTTAGTCCTGGCCAGTCTTCTCTAATAGCTCGGTCCTGTTGCTCTGCGCCGAAAATGAAAAGTGGCTTATGGGAAGTGACCCAATTAACGGCTCTTAATGTTGGAAACTGCTGCGTGTGCATCCCCGGTGAGCCTCTGTTCAGTATCTGACAGTATCATCTGTTCTTTTTTTTGCACAGTGAGCTTCAGGAAGTAGCCGGTGCCGAGGCTCCCCAATCCGCTGCAGCACCTTCCAGCTCAGCTCCCGAAGCCTGCACCTCCTCCTCCTCCTCATCCGCCCCCGCTGCTTCCTCTCCTCCGGGAGCTGCCGAGGAAGCTCCCTCCAGTCCCAAGATGGTGGTGGAGGCGGACAGAGCCAGCCAGGTGTCCGGCTCAGGGTGCACCAGCCAGGCTTCAGTCGACGACGACGATGACGTGCCAATCACAGATATCTACTTCGTAAGCAACAAACACACACAAGGCAGATCTTAGAGCAGGACTAGCTCCCATCACTTATCATCTTTTTGACTTTTTTAGCCATCAAATCATCCTTCATTTTCACCTTCAATGTGTATGTTACAAAGATGATGACGCTTGCAATAAAGATGGTTGTAATGTCAATGGACTGATGCTCTTCTACAGAGGCGTTGACAGAACAACAGCAGAAAGGGAACAGACACTCAGACTGGTATGAGAAATGTGTGTGAAGTGACGTTATGGCTTGCTGTGTTTAGTGCATTATGTTGACACGGTGAAGTGCATTGCACATTCTGGTTTGGAGTGTTTACAGAGTGATAATAGCATGCACACTATCACTTCGCTGTTTCTGTCTAGCAGGCATTTTGTGTGAATTACAACAGAGGCTTTTGCAGTTTGTGTGTTTTTTTCAGGATTGCCCTACTAAAAGCCACTGACGGCCATCAGATAACGTTGTGTTGGCAGGTCTAAATGTGCCCAAAAGCACAGCATAAATGAATGTATGAGTGTCAGGTGGACGACTGAGAGTGGAGCTGGTGATCACAGTTACAGATAGAAACCTTCCCACTCCTACTGGGTGTCTCTTATCAGGAATCAAACACCTAATGTGGCATAAGAAATCCTAATGGCCCACAGGTTTGTCACTGAGCTCCCTCCGTTCTTCTCCAGCGTTCTTCTCGTCTGACCTGCTCCGGCTCAGGCTCAGTTCATGCTTCAGAGGCAGATGACATACCGACTGTGCACAACAGCGGGGGGTCTGTAGCGCTGCATGAGGCCAAGTGACACTTTAAAGTGTAACTACACAGTAAACGCCGCCGGCACTCAAGGCACATGTACAAAGGAGTGGCAAGATGTTTTAACTGCTGCTAATGTACTGCAAAAGTGGAAGCATGAGCCTTAAAACACCAAATATAAATGTCAACAGGTGCCTCAGTTTAGTTTTTAAGTTGTTCAGTTGTAGCCTGTTTAATTTAACTCATTTAATTTCATTTATTCACTTTGTTAAGTTCATTTTTGCTGTTTTTTTGTTGTTTTATTTTTATTTTGTTGTAGTATACATAAGTGGTTAGCCCATCTTTCTATCATAGTCCACATTAAAATCTTCAATTAAACATCTTTAATCCTTTCACTAAACCTAATATTTAGACTTTACGCTTGGATTTGTAGATCAACCTAATGATATGTCCAAAACCCAGCCTTAGATGTGATTAAAATGGCATTGAAACATAAATTGTGGAGCCACTCTTCATTCTAACAGTGTTCATTTCTGCTCATTTCCTTTTGGATTACACAGCGTTTTTAGTTTTGCTTGGACTGTTTGAGTGGGAAGTGATGGATCGATTTCATCAAAGTCATTTCCACTTGAAACAGTTTCAGCTCTAGAAATTATTCAAGCTTCTAGTCGTAGTATGATTCCTACTATTATTAAAAAGGTCAAATAAACAACCCGTAGTCCTCTGTTAATATCATCCTACGTAGCTTGAGGGAAGATGACGCTACAGTTCCTCCTCTGATCGGTTGGATGTCCGACTTTAGCTGAAAACGAGCTCAGTATAACACAATCACAGAACACATTTGAGATGTGGGCAGTGATTTTAGAGGACAGGACCTGGGCTGGTTTAGTCAGCCAACTCAGAATCTGATCATCCTTTGTGTTTTCTGTTTCTGCTGTCTCCATTGTCACTTCTCCCCTCTGACATCCCACACAAATCAGGTTTCTTTCTGCTCAACCTGTTTTTTCCACTGACTAAAAGAGTCTCAGGTGCCGGCCCACAGCGAGAGCCGCTGAACTCCACATTCATTACTGTCAATATTACTGTTTCTCATTTTTCATCGGGGGCTGGAGGAGTTTTAGCTACGAGCCACGCTTTCTGAATCCAAATTGGAATTATTGTGTATCGTAGCGCAGCCACGCACCGTTATGTTTTTCCTCACCTAATTGCTGCTTGTACTCTTGTGGTTATCGGAAAAACTCGGGAGATAAATAGCATCAGCGAGGCATTAAAAGGATAGAATGAAGGTGTAATCGAAGGAGCAGGAAATATGATTGCATTTTGAGTTCAGTCTTATGAGAGTGCATTAGCAGTTACTCTTTATTTTTATTAGGAGGAAGTGGCTTGTTTTAGTTTAGATTTGAAGTTTTTATGTGGGAAGTTTCCAATTGTTGATGTTATAAAAGGTGGAATGAAAGTATCCGTGACATTAAATCTGCTGTGATGAAGATTAAAGGTCTTATTTTTGTGCAAAACCATTTTTATTCCTATTTACCTTTAACACTGAAGGAACCTGCTTTTATATTTAGCTTTAGTTAGTGTTGAAATGTTGGTAATAGTTGTTGAAAAGTGTGATACTGGAGTGACTGCTGTAGTGCGTGTGCATGTGTGTGCGTGTGCATGTGTGTGCGTGTGTGTGTGTGTGCGTGTGTGTGTGAAACTCGTCACCTCACAGGTTCCTCCGAGTGTATTCTATTTGAATTATTCAGCCACTATCAACACTCTCCACATTCACTTTTCATGATCCCTGCTCTCTCCTTCACCTCTCACATCTGAGTGGCAGCTCTTCCTCATCTTCCTCATCTACCTCGGCTTGTGTTCGCCCCGCCCTCAAATCACTTCCACCTTCCTTCCCTCCTTCCATCTTGTCTTGAACTTTCCTTTGTTATTAGTCGTCACTCACACCTTTTCTTTTCCACGTCTTGCTCTTTCGTTCCCCTGAACCTCCTCTGCTCCTCTCAGTCCTGTGATTATCCTCGTGACTCACAGTGAAAGTGTTGAGATATGGCGGTGTGTAGTGGTGTGTGGGGATGAAAACCCTGTGGCTGTCAGACTTGTGAATCTATCTGTCACCACTGACTCATCCAGAGTATCTCTACTGGGTTACGCATGTTCACAGCAAACTTTTCCATTTTCACCTCAGCATGCCTCCTTTTTCCTTTTTTTTCCCCTGTATTTTATCTGTCTGTTTCTCTTTCGTCGTTTCTTTCCACTCTTCATCTCTTTTTTTCATCTGTGCGTATGTCCTCATGCACCCCCTGTTATCAGTTTCCTGATGGGAGGACATGGGTGGTCTCTCCTTTCCGACATAGAAGGAGGTGTCAGCCAAGTTGGCCAGTAAGTGAACCCAGAGTGTCTGTGGGTACAAATGTGTGGTTAGAGCCTCCTTTATTTAGACCAGAGGAGAGTAGATGAGTTTAATGTGCATCAGAGTTAATATAGTTCTAAATGATCTATTATATCACATCATATATATATCATATTTCAATTGGGGGTTTTTTTTTCAATTTTTTTTTTTTGTTTTTATTTCAGTTTAGTTTCAATTAGTTTAAATTGCACATACGTAGTTTTAATTTTACTTTCATTTTGAAGAATTTTTTAGTTTGATGTAGTGTAAAGTAAAGCGATTAAAAATATATA
>JAPTYQ010000019.1:28172110-28183853 GCA_029814465.1 Ostorhinchus cyanosoma
ATAGATTTTGTTCCTATTATTTAAAGAATGTATTGGTTATTGCTCATCCTGATCACTAATAATCAATATGATTCCATCTGTAGTGTTGTAGCTCAGCAGTGCATTATTGTCCTTGGGTATTACTTGGTCTTAATGTCTTCTGTTTTCATTATTTGTTGTCTCTGCAGGTATCTTTCCGCTACCACTGTCAGCTGTACTCTGAGTGGAGAAGAACAAATCAGAAAGTGCGTCTGCTCATTCCTGAAGCCAAGGAGTCACATTCTTCCCAGCATTCCTTGCTCTCCACCAAATTCATGAAGAAGTCTGCCAACGAAAGTATAGTATGAGATCAGCTGCAGCCTTTTAAGATGTTGATAATGGCGCCGTTTAGTGTATGTGTGGGGGTGGATTCTCCAAGCATCACGCCTGCCAGGTGGACTTAAAAGAAGCACTCGTGGGCTTGTTTGTTGCTTCTTTTTTTCTTTGCCCCATTTGTACTTTATTTTCACACCACACTTTTCCAAATCTCTGCTCCCGTGGGTGCTTCCATGAGCACATCTGTCTCATGCTGGTCACTGACCGAGCTTATGCAAAGGCACTGAAGAATGAAACCGCACAGTGACATGTGCAGAGACCTTTTCCCGAGGCATGGGGTTAGTCTTAATATGGTTGTAATGACATTAGCTCACAGCGATTGTGGAATAAGAAATGCTAAAACTAATGTGTTTAGTGGACTAATGATTGTTCTGCAGTTCATCAGCAGTCCACAAATAACTGTGTGCAGCAGATCCTTTCACTGCTGTGGTTCAATAATGACAGATACATGTCATATCTGGGAATGCACTTACCTACTTAGACCCTGCACAGCGTTGTCCATTGTGCAGTAATTATTGTGTGATAATATTCTATTAATTTGCTACTGAAAAATAAGACGATTGGAGTTTTACCTAATTTCCATTTCAAAATCCAGATGTGAATACGTTGAAATGAAACCTTTGAATTTTAACACAAGCCCATTAGAGTCCTTTCCTCTTAGAAGAGACGTCAGTATAACAGTAAAACCAGAGATTGTGCAATAAAACACTGTGGACATGGAGGCTTTCACAGCATTCAAAGAAGCCTCCGTCAACATGCACAGGTCTGCATGCAAGCACTGTTAATATTTCTTTGGAAAAGGATTTTTTTTTAACTGTTAATGTATTGTAAAGTCATTTTTAAACCACTTAAGAATGAACAGATTTACTATTCCTACCGACGTAGGCTTTAAGTGTCCTCGTAGAGGTTCTTGTACTATCAGCACTTAACAAGTAGGTCTTTATATTTATATTGATCAGCTGAAAACTCCATCAAAACAGCTTTTAGAGGAACATTTTCAAGTGTTGTTTGGTGGTTGGTGCAGTGTAACTTATGCATCCTTCTAATGGCCTGTTGAAATATCTGATTATTAGCTTTTTGTAGTGTGTTTTTGGTTTTGAAATGATACACATCACTGTATGTGTGTGTGTGTTTTCATGATAACATCAAGAATCAGGGACATGGAAACTTCCTGCAAGTTTTTATTATTGAAGTGACATGTACAATTATTTCTCAGATGGAGATTATTTTCTGTTCTGGCGTTGAGTGTTGTTCCCAGTCACGCAGACGTAAAGATCACCCACCAATGACTGTTATGGTGGCTCTATTATGCACAAAGGCCAAATGTGACGACCGCTCTGTTCTGTTTTTTAAGCAGGCCAATTGATGCTTGTGTGCTTTTCTCCGTCTATTTTAGTGTCCACTTGGATGTCGTCTCTTTAGGGAGCAGCTCTGCCCTTATGACATTTTGATGTTGCAGACCAGTCTCAGTTGAAACTCTCTGTTGTGGATGTTAAGGAGAGCACTCATTCATTCTGTACGTAGTAGTTTAGTGCAATTTCTAAAGGCCACTCATCAACCAGTGAGACAGGATGGTGTTTTTCTCTGCTTCTCTTTTCTCGTAGTGGCAGAAAAACTAACCCTGGTCGTACTGGCTGAGTCAAAACATGGTCAAACTTATGTAGTTTCCTTCATTCCATTAACTTGAAACGGTTAATTGTCACCGTTTACGTATTGTGGGTTTTCCCCAGACGAAGCAGACCGAAGATGAACACTTCAGGAGCACTAACAAGACTTCATAAAAGAGAATACTTTTGATTTTCATTAATAGTGATCACAGTAATCATTATCATACTATGATTAGAGTTTGTTTTCAATGTGGTTTTCTCTTAGATAGACCCGTTCATTTACAGAGGTATTCAATATTGATTCAGTATATAATCGTATTTCACCTATGGCTTACAGGGGCCAAAAGTCTGTATTTTATGCACAATGTTAAGCCTTTTATTTATGATACATTTGCTTTATAACAATCAGGTTTGACCAGTATTTTAGTTGAAATAAGTTATGATAATGTCACAGATTGTGATGTGTTAAGAACCATGTTTCTGTTGGACTGCTGACAGTGTGACATTAAATTTACCTGTATCTGTCACATTATTTTCTTTCCCGGCTTCTTGTTGACACTATTGCTACTGTTTGCATCATTTGGCTTCTGGTGGATTGATGCTGCCCCAGTTAATCATTTGTTTGTGTTTTTAACTGATCTCAAAACAAAGGATTAGATCCTGCAATACTACACCCGGGGGTTTGTCTGCTTTATAGGCTTATGAGTCACTCGATCATCAGTGTGTTTACTGTTTGTCATCAACCAGGCTTTACCCCATCAAGTGTCAGGGGAAGTGATGAAAAGAAAAAGAAAAACAAAACAAAAAAACAGGTGCAGCTGTCTCACAGTATGTGAGGAAAAGAAACCACAGAATTTTTAGTAAATTCTGCAAAAGAAGGAAGTTTATTTTCTGAACTGCTTCATTATAACCGGTCATAACATTTCCAGAGGTTTTTCTAGTATTAATACACAACACAATCCATAAAGGGATTTTCTAACACAATATTTAGATGTCAATGTTACTCATATTTTGTTAACTAACATTTTGTAGTCTTTACATGTTTTCTGGGGTGGGTATGATGATTAATATGTATCATTTGTAATTTATGTTGCAATTCAGAAGTATTCACATTTTTTAAAATACTGCGATGTTGTATAAAGAACGATGTCTTCACCAAAATACTGGTACCTGCGATCAGCCAAGAAATGTTTGCAAAGCAAATAAAACATAATGACTGAATGGTTGAACCATCCTTTGGCTCCTTTCTTTCGTGTTAGATATCTGTTACTGGAAATTACTGGCTGTCTGTTCTATTGTGTAGAAAATATTTTCAAGATTAGTTTGAAATGTTCAGTCTGTATGATACAGCTGTTTACAGATCTTCCTGAGTCTGCCTAGGATAAGACGTCATCACTATCGGTCTATTTTTGACTGTATGCATCATTAATCCTGATAGAAAAACAAGTGCTGATGTGCAGATGAGAGACACATGTAAAATCAAATCCCTTTCCACTACTGGCTACTGTACAGCTGGATAAATCTCATCATCCCATCCATGGCACTAAAGCAGCTTAAGTTTATGGTGTGACATGGTGCGTTCATGTACAAAATGCCTCGAAGCCTGAAATCATACATTTGTTGCTACCTTAAGGACAATGAAAAAAGCTGTTTGTCCAATTAAATGTTCATCTGTCAAACCTATACAACCAGATTCCCTTTGGCTAAAAACAGTATTTACCCTTTGAAAGATGCTTTGGCAACTACTTAAGAGACGCAATATTAAAATTAGCTTTGTAGCTTCAGTGAATAAAACTACAATACCTACATAAGTGTAGACTTTTGGACTTTGTAAGTAAAACCCCATAAGACAAGCATCAGATATTACAAAAAAACACCTTGTAATACATGAAAACAGAACTTTTGTCAAGAATTTTATTGTAAATTTATACAGTTTTAACTGAAAGTAAAACGATGACAACTTAAGCCAAATATACTTCAATAAATACATGAGGATATTTTTGGCATGATAACTTAACTGATGTAAGAAGAATGCAAGAACCGCACTGTCAAATGCATAATACTGTTTCACCAGGTTGGACTGACTGCCTGTAGTTTATTTACACAGCACCATCTAGTGGCAACCACTGAAATGTTCCACTACCTCCACGTATAGGACAGTGTCTAAGGAGAGTTCAAACACCTTCATAGGCTTCGCCTTGACAGCAGCGGCTGCCTCGTCCCTGCATCGAAGGAACTTTCACATTTACTCTGTGAGCAACGCAACTGAACAAGTGACATAAAGGCTTCTGGAAGTTTTGTTTCATGGCAGAAGAGAAGAGCACAAGTGAGTGGAAAAGTACTTTATAAAACAGAGTAAAAGAAACAAAAGGAGGGGAAATGAAGGACAGAGTGACAAAGGCGTTGACCGTGAGCAGAGCTACGGAAACAGAAAGTGCACAGATGATGTGATGTCGAGGTGGATTCAGAGACGTGGTGTAGGAGGAGGAGGAGGACAGAGTGTCATTGTTGGGTGTCACAGGCTCTGGCAACACTGCAGTTTGTTGCCCTTCTGCCCATCAGTGGTCGGTGGGACGCTGATGTCCACTACGTTGTTACCTGGAGACTCATCGTGTGCAGATCTGTCCGCTATCTGCTTCTGTGATACGATACGGTAGATTTCTGCAGAGGGAGAAAAAAAAAAAAAAAGACAGAAAAAAGCTGAAGTTTTAATTTGTCTAAAATGTTCATTCATCTGTAGCGGAAACTAACATACAGTAGGTTGATGTGATATTAAGATACTCTCGAGGAGGAAAGTATCATTTAGTTCATTGTTGTTTGAGACCAGCTCTAAATGTAAAGCGTGATGAGATAACTTTTGTTATAATGTGGTGATATATAAATAAAGCAGGGGTGTCCAGTCCTGGTCCTCGAGGGCCGGTATCCTGAATGCTTTAGATGTAACCCTCTTCCAACACACCTGATTCACATGATCAGCCTATCATCAAACTCTGCGGAAGTCTGATAATGACCACCGGGGAAGTTGGAAGAGGGAAACATCTAAAACATGCAGGATACCGGCCCTCGAGGACCAGGATTGGACACCCCTGAAATAAAGTATGACTGATTGTTAAAGTCAAAGTATGCAACATTTTCCTTAAAAACACCTAAGACTCTTACAACAATAATCCTCTTCAATCATCACCTCTGACTACAGCTGATATGGTTAAGTAAAAATATTAATTTCAATTTAATGCAATGGACAATTTATCATTTTAAATAATTTTTTTTTAGGCCACATGCATTGAGGACAAAACTAATACTGTTTACTATCGCTGTATTCCATATGTGACTGAAGAAACGTTAAAAGCTACAAGACTGTAACCATTTGAAGATGAAGATGCAAACAGGTTGGATATTGAACTTTTGTTAAGCAAGAGAAGTCTTCAGAGGAAGGATGTCAATTGTGATTTAATTCAATTTTGTGACTTTTTTTTCCCCATGATGTTTTTGGACGTTTACCTACAGAAATTCAATCTGTATCTACAACCAACTGCTAAAAGCACCACAGTGTGTGTTGGTGGAACAATATAAAAAATGTCTCTGTTCACTTTCTGCACAGTTCTGTCCTGAGTAAGAACACACAAGTGCACAGTAATGTCACCTCATCACCACTAACAGACCTGTCAGTAACACACAGCAGACAGGAGGAGTCTTGTGTTTCAGCTGTATACTTTCCTAAAAAGAGTTCAGTGGAATTCAGTGAAGGTAGGGGTGTGTTTATTTGTGTAGTGAAAAAGTCACTATCGTAACAGAATCTGAAAATAACGCTTTATTTTTCTATTTCATTCTCGACACCTCTAACCTTCCCTACTCAATCTGCTGCTCATTTGACTATCACTTGTTTCCTCATTTCAGAGGAAGAGGAGGGAACAAGTTTCACACAAGTTGCTCCCTTTACGAACTCAAGCCTCTAAAGTGTTAAATACTTTTCCTGTAAGTCCTTTTGAATGTAGCCTCTTGTGTCACTAATAGGACTGTCAAACGATTAAAAGTTTAATCAGATTAATCACAGAATTGCTGTGGATTAATTTCGATTAATCACGATTAACTATTATTCATTTTTAATCTATATTAATCACATTTCATTCAACAGACTCAGGAGAGGAGGGAATATATATATGCACTCAACATGTTTATTCAACACCTTCAAATGTTTCGACAAAACGACTGTAACCAACTGTTCCGTCTTCTTTTTCTTTTGTCCTGATATTTCCATCCAGAGGCCAACCTGCTGTTTCTGCTCTTCCATCTTTACGGTTGGTTCTGCTGCCTGTCACGACTGGATCAACTGAACATTTGTTCATGTGCGTTAACGCTAACTCTACTGGACAAACTGAGCCAAATGCATTGGCAGAGATGTTCAGAGTTATTCTGAGCCGCAGAGTGATTAACTGCATTAAAATTTTTAATCGTATTAATCATGATGGTGGATTAGTGAGCGCTAAGGCCTTCATTCTGACAGCCCTAGTTACTAACAGTACTTTTTCACATGGAACTGGCTCAATTCAACACTGCTTGGCCTTTTCAGTTCGTGCTTTTTTTGGCATCACTTCCTTTGACATGAAGGGATACCGTTACTGTGTCATCACTGCACAGGACCAGACAGAACTAACCCACTTTTAAAAAGGCCCTGTTGCTACACAATACTTCAGTATATGCACTGTAGCTTGTATCTAATTTGGTCTCTTGCTGAAACATACTTTGTCCTCTTACTACAATTAACAGCCACATGCAGAGAATCAGAAACAGGATCGAGTCAGAACAGTTTCATTATTATGACCAGCAGGAACGAGGTCATACTATCTGCAGCGGAAAAGAAAGTATCTGGTACCAAGAGGAAACGCAGTCAAGTGAATCGAGTCATCGTGTGTCAGTATCATGTGATGGAAAAGCAGTGTCTTCACAGACAGGTGTTGACAAACCTCCCAAAATACACAGTAGATATCAAAATGTGAGGGTGTGAGGATGTGTCGACCTGTTCAAGAACATGACTCATCCATCAAAACCTTGTTGTGCTGATGTTAAATCCTAATCTGAGGGTTTACTGTGCTGTGCTTTGCTGTTCCTACCTGTTAAAATGTTCTTAAAGGCTTCTTCTACATTTGTGGAATCCAGTGCTGACGTCTCAATAAATGAGAGAGTGTTTTTTTCTGGAAGACAAAAAAAAAGAAAACCACATAACATTTTAATTACAAGGTAACTTATCCACAAAATGATCTCACTTACTTTATTAATTAATCATTTATTTGTAGATGAATTATTTGTATTTCAGTGTTTCACCTGCGAAGGCCCGGGCCTCGTCAGTGGGCACGGCTCGAAGGTGGCGGAGGTCGCTCTTGTTTCCAACTAACATGATGACGATGTTGTTGTCAGCGTGGTCCCTCAGCTCCTTCAGCCAGCGTTCCACATTTTCATACGTCAGGTGCTTGGCGATGTCGTACACGAGGAGAGCCCCAACTGCCCCTCGGTAATACCTGGTGAAACAAAAACAGTGACAGCAGAGGGTCAGGAGGTGTGACCACGGAGATGTATAGTGCATTTGTAAAAGAAATATAAAGCAATCACTTTTAACAACTTTGAACTAAAACACAGAGTGAACAAGTAATGATTAAAATAACATACAATTATCTTTAGGAGAATCTGTCTCATCTCATGTGTTCTTCCACAGGCAATTTTTATTTACTTGTGAAGTTGTATTTATTTATATTTGGGACCATTTTACAGCTAAAAGATAAACTTTAAAGTGTTCCATACTTAGATAAAAAGACAAAAATCCAGGCACTCACTTGGTTGGAAAAATTAGAAATTGTAAAAAGCCTTTATTTCATGAGAGCTGAAAGATTGTTTGGGGCTGGAGTTAAAAACACACCAATGCGTGTTGGCATGCGCCTTCTTCAGGATGTTTCATACTTTGGTATTTCATAAACTAATATTTAAGTCTTGTTTGTGTGGACAAATAAAACAGTTTTACTTTCATAGATAATGTTTGAGTTTGATATTTTTGACCTTTGAATGCTGTATTTGGCATTCCTGATTTCTCACTTGCACTAAACTTTATACAAAAGGATATTAAAGCTTACGCATCTTTACCAGCAAGACGTTTGTTATTGTTAGATTGGAAGTCTCACATTGAGAGGATGTACTGACAAATTTTTCCACACATGGTAACCCCTTATTTCCTATTTTACCAATTTAGAGGGACTTCCCAATTGAATGTGTGCCTGTTGTTGTACTTTATAATACATAAGTAGCCATTGCTTTGTACTGGTCTGGAGGAGCTGGGGTGGGGGGGTACAATTCTTTTATTTCATTACACATTTAATTTATTTAATTTTCTTTTTTTTTTTTTGCTAAACTCTAGAGTGTTCTTTTATTTGTTGTTTTTGTATGCATGTGTATGTATGTGTGTGTATACATACATACACACACACACACACACACACACACAATGGGAGTGTGTCTATACTAAAAAAAAAAGTGAGAAGGTAAATTGTACTTCTGTGACTGGAAATGTTCTATTATTCGTCAATACAAAATATTGGGAAATTTACTTTTTTTTAACTTCATACCTTTTTTATTCTGTTGTGTGTTCATTGGAAAGTCTGCACAATGGTTAAAAAAAATTATATGTGTAAAAGCATATAAGTATGGCTTTCACTGTGGTCTTTTTATATAAACTATTTAGTTGCTGAATTTAGAGGAAATGTTCTATATTGCAGTATATATTTAAATGACATGACACGTTTTGGTCATCAAGGTTCAACAGAAACATGCAAAACCTCATTATTGAGCAGATAAGATGTTTACTGTTAATTTTTAAAAATAAGTCTCCCTGCTATAGCAACACTAGTAAATGCTGCATAAAGCTCATTTTGTTAAACTCACGCTGAGGTGATTGCTCTGTAGCGTTCCTGTCCAGCTGTGTCCCAAATCTGAGCCTTTATCGTCTTGCCGTCCACCTGAATGCTGCGGGTGGCGAACTCAACCCCGATGGTGCTCTTGCTCTCCAGGTTGAACTCATTTCTTGTGAACCGGGACAGCAAATTACTCTTCCCCACTCCTGAGTCTCCGATTAGTACGACTGCAATTAAAAGGAGAAGAAACATGAGCACTTAGGACCTAAAAATCAACATAAATGCAACGTTAATTAAAACACTCTTACACAGTTTTATCCTGATATATTTTTCACTGTTGACAACCTACTTTGCCGTCCATATATCACTGAACATAAAGCACCTCAACTGACATCAGGTTGACGTCACTTCAGTACATTATCGGCAAATTTTATTTCCCAGTGATACAATTATCAACAGTGTTTAGATTATGCATTTAAAAGCATATCATCTGATGTTCTGTGGCCTGGATATTGCACAGTCATGGTGAGTTTAAATCACAGTCAAAGTGCTGACTTTTCTCTACAGTAGCTTTCTTTCCTTCAGAGAAAACCTTATAAGACTTTGCCCTGCTGGGAATCATGCAGGAAAAGCTGTCAGAACCTGCTCTCTGGGAAATCTGAGTCAACACTTTCTCAAGGTCTCTGTTCCTGTGCTGTTGGAAGGAGTCATTATCTCCAATCGATTGTTTGCACTTAGAGCAGCTACAGAAAACCAGAGTACACACATTAATGCTTTTCAACTGTGATTTTAATACTAATTCCAATAAATGTACACATTTTTCGATGGTTTCTTGGCCTAGTTTGAATTTGAAATCTTATTATTGCAAATCAAAGTGGAAAGTTCAGATCAGACCCTTTTCCAATAAAAATCAAGCATCATCATGGTAGAAATTATGATGCTTTTTTCTGAAGCCTTAAAAAGACCTGTCATATGTTGAAAACTTAGCTCTTGGTTGAAAAAGGGGGGAAACTAACTAGAAGAAAACCCTAAGTCACAGTTGAGTTCCATCTTCAGTTTCCTCCTTTTGGCTACAGGTTTGGACCACAAGTCCACCACAAAAACTGCTGTTTCCCTTCCCTTTTAATGATCAGATTCAGAGTCAGTCCTGCTGTTCACAAATGTGTTATGGCTAATTTAGGTAACCTACTTTTCTTCAATGACAGCAAAGTTCATTTTGATTGCAGTTAAAGTAAGGCTAATCGCTCCACCCTTATGAGCAGCTACTAGCTTGCATTGCTAATTCCTCATACGCCTTTTACTTTTTGTAGAAATAACGAGGCAACACTCAAGGACAGCAGCAAACCTGGACACAATTAAGGCCTCAAACAGGACATACATGGCAACTGACATGTGTTTATTTAAACAGAAAACTCAACACCAAAGACTGTTAGTAAAGCCAGTTTTGCTAGCTCCAATTAGCTGCTCCCACCAGCTGACATTAACTACCCACTGACGTTAACACGGTTAGCAGCATGCTAACCTCAGCCCGATGTTCATCCAGGTAACAGCAAACACAGGCGCAAACGGGCAGATTCTGTCCAGCTTACCTTTAAACAAGAAGTCATATTCGTCGTCTCTGTTCCCCATGGTTTAATATGATCACCTGTCTGAGATTGCGGTGATATCAGATGTTCCCTCTCTTCTCTGCCCCAACCACAGTGTTGCGCAAAAATGACAGCAGACAGTGCGCATATACGGCGCGCGGTCATGTGACCTGTGTGGCTTCAGGGACAGTGGGCTGTCTGGCTGTCCGACTGCAGGGAGAGGGGTTTAGGATGTGTCCTGTTCAGACCCAGCAGCGCATTTTGTCCTCTGTAGGGGATAAGAGTTTCACAGCTTTACTTATAAAATACATAGATAGATAGATTAATTAAATAATTAATTAAGTTAAATAAAAAATCCATAAAAAAAAATAAAAATCCAAAATGTGTCTGAAAAAAACCCGTTGTATTATGCTGTTTCCAATCAAGACAATTATTTAAAAATTGAAAGAAAGTATAAAACTTTTACTTTGGCTATTTCAAAATATCTCTACACCCTCTGAATGTCTTCATGTGCAGTAGGCCACTGGTGCTCATACTTTTTACAACTCTCGCTTTTTTGGAAAAAAATTGGCAAATTTTGTTCCTGCATGTGCCAAAAATGTCTGTTTATATTTTCAAAATTTTGTAAACATACAACATATATTTAACTGTAACATATTTTTAAAAAAAAATACATTTTGTGTGCAAAATATGAACTGAAAAGTGCCCTGTTTCATTGATAAGACATATAAATAAATTGGTCTTTAATTAATAACTGAACCTTTCATCAACAAAAAATAATTACTTAGCTACTCAAATAAACTAAACTACTTAAAATATTACCAAAGTTTAAACAAGACAACTGACAATCAAACTATTATATGAATGTATTAAATGTGTTTTATATTTCAGCACTAATTGTCATTATTCATTTGGTATTTGGTATATGATGACTTATTTAATGTAGTTTCCCCCCCAAAAAAAATTCAAGTATCCCCCTGGGCTTCTTTCAAGTACCCCTGGGGGTACATGCACCCCACTTTGGGAACCCCTGCAGTGGCTAAATGGTGTTTGTATATATGGGTCACCAGTGTTACAGAAATACCTGGTTTCTTGTATTTAATGTCAGTTATTAAAGCTTGAAATTATTGAGGCCTATAGAGGTAACACTGCACTGATACTCTGAGGGAACTGTGGATAAGAATCAAGTCAGACATCTTCATCAACACGGTGCCTCGGACTGAGTGTGTGTGTGTGTGTGTGCGTGTGTGTGTGTGTGTGTGTGTGTGTGTGTGTGTGTGTGTGTGTGTGTGTGTGTGTG
>JAPTYQ010000019.1:28203604-28215324 GCA_029814465.1 Ostorhinchus cyanosoma
CCCAGATTCTACAATGAGCAAGTGTACGTACAAACAAACAAACAAATAAATAAATAAATAAAAAATTTCACACCCTCAAGGTTCAATACAATGATCACGTCACTGACATGGTTTGTAACAGCGAAGGAGCAAGTGAAGAGGGGCATTCAGTTCCAACAAAAATAGCCTTAGTCGACCTCAAGTACAAACCACTAGAACTAATTAAAATGTCATTTGTCCTCGGGTGTCTTCACAGTAATTTGACCAAGATAATTTTCACTTGTTCCATTGGCAGATTTGTTTGCTTTATTTATTCATTTATTTTTGCTTAATTCAATCCAAAAAATCTGCCAATGGAATAAATGAAAATAATCTTGGTAAGATGTCTTGAATTTAGATTTTCCGGATCTATTGTCTAAAAATAAATTCTTTATATCTCACTGAAAAGTTACTCTTTAGGTGATTATGTCTTATTTTAAGTGTGGATGAGATTTTTTTTACTAAAAATGTGAAAAATACACACGGTATGATTTAGATTTTTGCAGTGCTCAATAGGTCACTGTGACTGGGAGTCAGATTATTTCTCAATAACACCACAGCTCACTCTTTTTTTCATCTGGATAACATGTAATCATAATCTTTCTGTATTACTTTTTACAGAAAAAACACAAAAAATCCCAACCCCTGAGCCAGTTCCAGCCCCAGCAGCAGCTCCTGAAGAGTCTGTGTATCTGAATGACATGGGTGAGTATCGCTCCACTGGGTTAAACCATCAGTCTTTCGTCATTTACTCTGCAAACACAAACAGGTAGAACTTCATTCTTTCCGACTACTTACTTTTGTTGTTTGTGTTCACACATCAGCTCCAGCAGAGGGAGAAAAACAGGCGGAAAGTAACTCACCTGTCCCTCCACCAGGTATGCAGACACGTTTCCCTGTCTTTTTGGTTTTTTTGAGATGCCATATTTCCTGACATGTACCCCTACTTAACTTTATGTTTTTGATCTCCTATGGCAGTAGAGAAAAAGCCTCTAAAGAAAGCAATCATGCCTCCAGTTGCTACTTCTCGAAAAACGAGCACTTGTATCCCACCGCCCTCTGCTCCCTCTTCCACAAGCAGCAGGATGAAGACCAACACAGACCCAATGGGCCAGGGTGAGTCTGCAATACTGCACCAAACACAACATCACCCCCACGCACACTATATGGACAAAATATTAGTACACATCACACCTCCAGGCTGTAGGACGTCACATTCCTGCTGATTTGAAGAAGCATCATGATGAAAATGTTCATGTCAGTTGTCAATAATTATCACAATCTATGTCAAATCAATATTTCTTCAATGATTTTATCATGAGTGACAAACAGTCACTTGCATTTGTAGTCAGAACATGATAAATATTTCAGAAATCCAGATTGCGATGTGCACACAACTGTAATGTGCTGAAATATAGCTGTAAGGTGCAAAAACAAGTTGAAATCTTTCAACCTAGAATGTGAAAAATGACATTTAAGTGCAAATGGAATTATGACCACAGACTTCAGACACAGGAGAGTTTATTGTACAGTTTTATGGAATGTGGCAGAAAAGATTCACTGAACCTGTCTGTTCAACAGCTGTGTTTTGGAGAAGGTGCTCCGCTGTCTGTCCTGTGTAAATAAGTCCTAATATCTCACTGAAAAGTTACTCTTTAGGTGATTATTTCTTATTTTAAGTGTGATGAGATATTTGGACTAGAAATAAGAAAAATACACTCAGTAAGATTTAGATTTTTGCAGTGTAAAAACATAACAAAAAAGCCTATTTACCACAACCTGAAGCTATCTGAGAGTATAAAAGCCATGTGAACGTGTTGTGTTCACTGACACTCCCAGGTGTTAAAATGTAACTAGAAAAAAATCTAGCTGTATAAAATATATAATCCAGTGCCATAAAAGTACCAAAGTTCAGTGCACAGCCCGTTTTTGCGACACTGCACTGCAAAAATCTAAATCTTACCAAGTGTATTCTTGTCATTTCTAGTTGAAATATCTCATCACACTTAAAATAAGACACAATCACCTAAAGAGTAACTTTTCAGTGAGATTGAAAAACTGATTTTGACACAATTGATCTGGGAAATGTTATTTCAAAAAATCTTACCAAGATCATTTTCACATTTTCCACTGTCAGATTTTTTTTGCTTAATTCTAGATTTTTGTTTTTTTTTTTTTGCTTAATTCAAGCAAAAAGTTTCTTGGTAAGGTTTCTTGAAATAACATTTTCCAGATCTATTGTCTAAAATCCCGTTTTTCAATCTCACTGAAAAGTTACTCTTTAGGTGTCTTGTGTTTTAAGTGTGATGAGATATTTCAACTAGAAATAAGAAAAAGGTTTAGATTTTTTCCAGTGTGTTGTCACTGTCTTGGCATAATATATCTAATTGTCATGTTCATCTTCTCCACAGCCATATCAGAGCTGAAACTAAAGTTGGAAAAAAAAGCTAAGATTCAAGGCTGACCTCTGCTGGTGGGAGTTTGAAGACGACACCGTCACAGGCTTCATATCAGCAGACGGCCGCCTCCAGTCTGTCACCACCAGATGATCAACATCTGATCTTGACTCAGCGGGTGTAAGATCTGGGAGTTGGTGTTTACTCTGTTGTGCGATGCATCAGATGTGAGACGTGCTGTGTTTTCACTCAGGGCCCACTCCCCCCCTCCCTCTAAAGCCATCAGCGGGAAAAGTCTCTTGAGGATAAATGTCTTATTGATTCCCTCCTCTCGGACACTCAATAATACACTTAATTAACACTCATTAGTGTGTAAAGAGGGTGTACATGTCCGTTATCTTCAGCTTCAACATGTTTCTCCTGTATATTTTGCACATTTATCACTGTTTTGGTGTATCTCAAATCATGCACCGGTGTTTTCTCGTTACATCCTATGTTATGTACACTTTCTACAGACTGTGATGTATATTTTTTGCTGTGATATTTTTGTGTGCTGCTGTCTCTGAAGGACAGACTACACCTCCTTTATGTGAGTGTACTGTGTATACATTTTTAATGAAGTTCAACCTTTTAATCTGATTGCTTGCCATGTGAGATCAAATGCATATGAACAAGCAACTTGAAGTATATGCTATGCAATAGTTAGAAATCAAATGCTTCTATTTGATGATCTCTGTATCCTGTCTGTTTTTCAGGCCTTTTTAGACAACAGAGAAAAGTGCTCTCACTCCTTTATTACCTCAATGACAGATACATTATAGTGGAAAAATTAAACTATTTACAATAAATTGTGACTTTCTGTCAGCGTTTGATATAAAGCGAACACAATTCTCAGCTGGACGACTCTTTAAAGCATTGCAGGCTACAATTGTTCAAGAGGTGCATACAGAAGGAGCAGCATGGCAAAGCAAGACTGTACCATGTGTAATATGTGACATACAAGCATCCCAAAGGTGCACAAAGAAGATCCTAACATGAGTAAACTATTCCCAGGTTGTTTTATCGCTCATAGAGATGGACACCAAACACAATGTCATTGTATATTGGTTGGTGGAGGTTATTTGTTACAAACGGACCACAGACTGTGTCCATTCTTCGTCATGAGACCTCTCATCAACAGACAAAGTGGTGTAACAGGAGGAGACACATACATATTATACATACAAGCATTAGGGTGCAGTCAGGTAAATCAAATGTTTACAGTACAGTCATTTCCAAAAATCCTGAATCCAAAATTCACTAGAACTCCACTATATGGAGTAACACTGAAGAAAACTCCCTCTAACTTTCAGTGCAGGCTGTTAGATAAAGCCTAACGTCCAACTCAGTTCTAATTTAAAACTAAACAGGGCCTCAGCTGGAGGCTAAAACAACCCTGTTACTCTGCCAAAGTGTGATATGACAAATAGTGAATACTGTTAAGTTTGCATGCGTCGATTCTTTGAAAAAAGATGAATCAAAAGTATAACATCTCTAAAATGTGCTGATCATTCCTTTGCTGATCGACTATTTGCTGGCGAATTACAGTAGAATTAATCCTGATTAAGTGGTCGACTACATTCTATTCAGTAGCATAGTCTAGGAGCAGGTTTGTTATTCAGGTTACATTGGTTGGTCTATGATGGAGGCAGACTCAAGTTGGTGATAAATGACACTACGTTAGCTAAGTTACAATGAGGTTATACTGACACCAACACAATACTTTGCTTTAAGTTGAACTAGGGAGACCGTTTCCTGGTGTGAAACATGTTGGCCTCAGTTTGGAAATGATAAGGAAGGCACAGGGAGAGAGCGGAGTTAGACAGCACAGAGCTGACCTTTGACCTGGCTGCATGACAGTATGGCTGACAGAGTTAGAGATGGACATGGATGACAGCGGCCAGCGCTAAATGGATGCTCTTGCAGCAGTGGGACAGAGCTAAACGTGTGTGTAGTGAAAAAACAAACAAACAAGTATGACGACACACTAATGCGTCCCAAGCAATCACGACAGCCAGAGTCATACGTGTGAAGAGTTCTGTCACTGAGGAGTCGGACGCGCCACTCGCTGCTGAAGACATTTCTGTTGTCATGCATCACAAACACTGTGCTTGGAATGGGCCCAACCATCCAACACCAGTGATTTAACTCTTCTATGGTATGGCTTTGACCCAAGCCGGGGCAGAGGTGGCGTTCTGCGACGTGACTGAGGCCAGGCAGAGCTAGTGGTGCGTCCACCCAGCGGAGTGGGCGGGGCGTTCTATGTGAGGCTGGCGTTGGAGCTGCTGGTGTTGCTGTTCTTCCTCTGTCCGCTCTGCACCACGCTGGGAACCTGCAGGCCCGTCACCACCGAAAAACTACCGTTCCACACCTGCAGGAGGCAGCAGAGCAGCAGGTTAAGCACAGAGGTTGGCTGGTGTACCAGGAGAATACTGCAAGAGGCATTTCTTACCATGAAAGCGGGTATAACCGGCTGCTGGAACTTGGTTTTAAAGGTGTGCATCAGCTGCTTTGTTTTGGCGTTATAGAAAGACAACACACCTGAGGAAAAGAAAGAAATGATAAAGATGCACATTAAGCTGAAGAGAAACACTGCAGCTTCTGTGTTTTTCTCTATTTTTTTTAACCTTTGAATAAATGTGTTATTATAAAGTTGTTGTGTTCATTCATTGTGTGTGTGTTATGAGGTTAATCCTGGTTTTATTCAGGTTATGCTGTTTACATGGAAAACAGAGTACTAGTCTCTTCCCACCCTTCATTAAGCATTTGCAGAGAACAGGAAACTGGCACCATCTACTGGAAAAAACTTGTTCTGGTAGAATATTTGCATAAGGAGAATCAAGCTATGATGTTGAAATGCCTCAATCCTGAAAATAGATCCTTTCATTAAAAGGCATGTGTCTGTTTTTTTTTTTTTTCCCAGAGTGAAGCTGCAGCTCTGAGGTTGTTGTTCTTCCACAGAGTAAGACTTTAAAAATAAAAAGATGTAGAGCTACAAGAGAAATAATAGTATCACATGTGATGTTTACAACACAAATGGGCAATTTAATCTGACAGTCCTGTTAGCTTTAGCTTAAATTAACCTCGATGTCAACATGAATATATGCAACAAAATCCTGTTTTCCCGGGTTTCTGAAATTAGGATATTATGTTTACAAGCACAAAAAAAAATTGGATAAAATAACTGTATGTTTTTCTTCACTGGTCTGTGAATATCTGTATATGTTTAGATTTTTTTAGTACTATTTTATAGTAATATTTGATATTTTTTATTTTTATCTTCATATATTATGACAATCGTTTCCTTTCTGCCTGCACACTTTACTGTCAACCTGCATAAGACACTTGAATTTCCCTACACTGGCATCAATAACACCGCATCTTTATGTTATGTTGTGTTGTGTTATGTTACATTCTTTTATATTATGTCATGCTATATTATGTCGTTATATTCTTTTATACTATGTTATGTTACATTATCTTATGTTAAGTTATACTATGTTATATTTTTCTATATTATGTTATGTTATATCATGTTATGTTCTATTACATTATATTATGTTATAAAATCATTTGTCCATATGCTGTTTTCAGTCTTACCCTCCTCATAGTTACAGTAGACTCCTATACTGCTTGGGATGGCGCAGTCCAGTGTGCGGGCCTTGTTGTTGTGTTTGGCTGTGAGGCTCTGCTGCAGCCAGTTGTTCAGGTGGATGCACCAGGACGCGCCGCTTTTCCCCAACTGGTCAAATCGCCCGAGGCTCCGCAAGGCCACGCCCACAGCGAAGGCCTTGCTCTCTTTGTCGAACCGCACCTCCCAGTACTGCTGGCCCGCGTCGATCATAGTGTCAGCTGGGGAGTCATGATACATATGAGTATGCTGTGGTACACTGTGTGCCTGCTGTTTTCCATCTGGACACGTAGAATCCATCAGTTTTCTGTTAATAGCAGGCGCTCTTACCCAGAACAGTGTAGGACTCTGCAGTAAACCTGTCTCTGCCGGGCCGGGCTGTTGGCGCTCTCTTCGGTGACATCAGAGCTGACCTGGTATCAGATGGCAGAGACTCAAAGATCTTATTTTATGTATGACTGTTAGTTGATTAAAACAATTAGAATCAGGGACTATTTTGATCATCGCTTAATCGCTTCAGTTACTTTTCATGCAAAACACATTTGCTTGAATCACTTTAAAAAATGATTCAATTATGATTTTTCTGAATCAAAGCTTTGTTTAATTTAACTGATGCTAAAAATGGGATCCTCTGTTCTGTTTGACATGGATGCTTATTGTGATTCACGTGACACCAGGAGAAACACAAACAACATGGAGTGTAAACAGGAGGATAAAGAGGCAGAAAAGACAGACAGACAGATATTTTCATTCACACTTTTATACTGCAATTATTTCTATATGGACATTTTTATATCCTTTTACTTTTATACAACAACAAAAATAGTTTCAGCTGTTGTTTCATATGTCATTTTCAGACATGTCTGTTTCACATTTTTACTAGATTTTTCACCTATTGAAATAATTATTTAATCAAACTGAATCAAAGAAAATAATGCATCATTCAGGGTGTCCAGCCCTGGTCCTGGAGAGCCACTATCCTACATGTTTTAGCTGTTTCCCTCTTCCACCACACCTGACGGTCCTCACCAGGCTTCTGCAGAGCTTAATGATAGGCTTATCCTTTGAATCAGGTGTGTTGGAGGGATACGTCTAAAACATGCAGGATACCAGGACCAGGGTCGGCCACACCTGGAGTAGATTAACCGATAACTGCAGCTGTAATTCATACCTCGCTGGCGAGTGCATAGGAGAGTTTGTTCGGTTCTTGTCCTTGCGGATGTCCTGAATCTTCCCTCCACTGCTGTCCCACTCCACACTCAGATCCTCCACCTTCAGGTTCTGGTGTGACGATGCAGAGTCCAGTTTGAAGGTGAAGGCTGCGGATGTTAAAAGAGTCGATGACTTTAAATAAATCAGTCCATGACAGCTTCATTTAAACACACTTTACAGACACGTGTCGTCTGATGAGTGCAGCGTTCCCTCACCGTGGGTTTCCAGTGTCACCGGCTCAGAGAACTCTCCTGCCACTGCTTTGTTGCACGCCTTCACTCTGAACGTCATGTAGCGTGTGTCAAAGCGCAGACCTGGTAAGAAAAACACACCCCTTTAGTATTTTACTGAAAACAAATGCCAAACATCTCTTCACGGTCTTGCTCGTACCTGTGATTGTGTAGTCCAACTCTCGGATCCCCTCCACCACCATCCACGGGTAGTCCTCTCTGATGCGAGGCGGACCCTCATGGTTTGTGCGTCTGTGTTCCAGTATGTAATGGTCTATCTTGCCGTCAGGCTCTGGTAAAGTCCATACTACGCTCACTGTGTTATCGCACACCTGACACTCAGACACCTGGATCTCTGGAGTGGCAGGAACTGGAGTCAAGAGAAAATGGGTGGATTTTCAAATTTAAGAGGCGTCCATATTCAAGTTTACTTTGAATGCTATTTTACTACATAGATGAATGAATATTTAATAACAAACAGGGTCTGCGACTCATGTGTTACAAACAACTGCCTGTTTAGACAGAACGCAACAGCTTTTTCCAAACACCTTGTGAGTCCACATCCAAAAGTGTGTTATTTTTGCATCAACTCCCACTTGGTACTTTGGTTTGTAAATGTTTATCTTCAGTCTCTAGGGTTCTTTGTGGATCCACAAAAGCTACTGGAGGTACCAAATAATGTGTGTATTTTTTTTAACAGTGTGATAAACTGGTTCTGCTTTATTAAAATTTGATGTAAAAGTAAAAGCAGGGATTAAATGACAAAGTTAATGTGATCACATATTACATTCAGTTTGAGAAGACGGCAGAAACATTTCATAACTGTGACTAGAGTCAGATGTTAAAGTTGTCCTTCCAAAAGTGACATGTTACTTATTAACAGGTAATTTCAAGATTCCTTTCATTACCTCTGCCAAGGAGGTAATGTTTTCATAAGGTTTTGTCTGTTTGTTTGTTTGTTTGTCTGTTAGCAAGATAACTTAAAAAGTTGTGGAAGGATTTTGATGACATGTTCAGGAAATGTTGATACTGGCACAAGGAATAAATGAAAAATTTTTAGTGGTGATCCAGATCACTGTCTGGGTCCAGGATTTTTTTGAAGGATTCTTTATCATTGTGAGATAGGGCCAGATTCAAAACAAAACAAAAGGTACCAGGCACAACAAACCCCGCCCCTTGCAAATGTTTTACCTGATTTGCCCTATCTCTTGTCATTGTGAAAACACATTATTGGTGACCTTGACCTTTAACCTACGTTCACCAAAATTTAATGGGATCTATTCTGGATCACCTCGCACCTTTCCTGAAAATTTTATGGAAATTGGTCCTGAAGTTTTTGTGTAAATTTGTTGACAAACAAACAGACAGACAGACAAAAAAACCGAACCAAAAACAGTACCATGGCCTCCCCTTTGGGGGGCGGGGTAACAATACCAATGTGACAGATTTTTCATAGAACATGAAACATACCTTAACCCAACCACTTATCGCTGCCCAACGACAACGTAAACCTGTTAAATAAGAGCTTTCCATAAAAACACTTGTCATAGTTTTATGTTTTAGAGTTGGCTGTAGCTGCCTCCTGATTCTCGGTACCCACGAGTGTCATTCTCAGGTCTTGTCTTTGGCGTTATCTTCAAGGTAGATCAGAAACTCTTTTGTAAACTGGTGCCCTACATTAAACATGTAGGCTGTAAAACCAAACCGTGTACTAAAGAGGTTAAGAAACCCCTCATGCAGCTGTGCAGCTTTGTGATAAACCTCATTTCAATCATTTCTACTCAGTTGACTCATTGTTTGTGATGCAAAACAATGAGCAGAAAACCTGTTCTGTCTTTTGTTTTGACTCTGTGACTGAGTACACAACTGAGTTTTTATATAAAGAAAACTAAGAATAAAACTAAAAGTAGCATTGAAAAAATATTTATATTAGCTAAAATGAACAAAACAGTTTCCAAAACCCCCAAATGTAAAGAACAACTACAATGTAAAAAAACATCAAAAAGAAGTGGGTGCTTCTATAAAACTGGATTCATTTTGGTATCTGGCACTTCTCCAGCTTTTTAGACCCAATAATAAAAGAGAAATTTAGACATATTTCCTCCCAGGATGTACCTAACGATAACCTCAGATAAATGCAAAACTATTATACTCTTGCTCTGAACCATCTCAAAATTAATGAATTTTTAATAAAATATTGGAGCCAAAAATAGGACCAAAACTGGGACAGGAAAAGCTACTTACTGTAGGTGTCAGTGCATTCTATCTTGAAAACATCGCTTAAATGATCTTATATACTGCTATGAATGCGGGTTTTTCGTGAATCTCAGTCTCATTCCAGGTTTTGTGTGCAACTCATCGTGTCCACTCGTGTTACATGCAGAACCTGCCCATTTAAACACATATAAGTTGCAAATTATTTTTTTAACAGTGGCCATTTTTTGAAACACTCTGCCTTGCATAATTAGCTTGATTCCTAAAATGTACCTGTGAGAGAATAAAAAGAAAATAATAGTGTGTAAGTAGTGTGCAATTTTCGTGTCCTTTTTTACAGTGTTACATGCTGATCTTTGTATAAAAACTAGGCTTATGCCATCAGAAGTGACCACAAGGAGTATATCCCAGAATGCCCCCAATCCTTATGTCATGACCAGGTCAAGACCTTTCATTTGCACTTGATTTGAAGTCAGTCCGACAAATAGTTCCCGAGATATGTACAAGAGTATTTAGTGATTTTAAACTTTTGAGCCCCCCCTTGTGGGCAATCTAGAAATGGCAAAATCATCCAAAATCAAATCAGTTATTCCTCTCCATGATATTCATTGATTTGGAAAACATGGAATTTCTAAACCTAATATCCCTGAAACTCTGTTCAGGGATATAATAATATAAAATGTGTTTTATCCAAAAAATTGTTTCTCTTTTATCTCAGTAAATATTTATTTTCAAAATACACCCAAAGTGCTTCTAAACTTTTAGCCCCTCCGTCCTATTTTTAGGGACCAGTTTCATAGAAGCACATATAATAGAAACAAAGTCATATTTGTTTTCCCTGTTTTATAGAACTTTTAATCAGTGATGTCATTATTTAATCCTAGCTCAAAATATCTAACAAGCGAGCAATAGAACAAACTAAAAAACCACACAAAAACTAGTCAGTCCTAAATTAACTGAAAAAAATCACCTGAAGAACTAAAAATTAAAACTGACCAAATTTCAAAACAATAAGTCTGGTAGATGATCAGAAGCAAAGGTTCAGTTGCCTTAAGGAAAGAAAAGACAATTTTGTCACATTTACTACAAACAACACACTGAGAGGAAATCTCCGGTTTCTGTCTCCTTTTGTTTGAAAAGTGGAACAGACCTGGGAGAAACTTGAGGCCCTGTAACATCTCCTTCTCCTGGCTGAAATCCACCATCAGGTGACTCATGTTGTCACTGGCTTTAGCCTTCAGGGAGAGGCGAAAGGCCGGAGCCATTGTCACACTGCGAACAAAAGAGAACCACAGAAACACACAAACACACAGGGTGGAAACAAGCACGGTCCATTATTCAACTGAATCACACAGAGAGACAAACAAACAAACAAACAAACAAAAAAACAGCTGATTCTAACACTGATCACTAAGAAAAGGCCGCTAACTAATGTGTGTCACTACCACTGAACTCATCACCCTAATGGACATTTAAGAAGCAGAGCTAGAGAGAGGAGGGGTCAGCATTCATCCAGGGAGGGGCAGACACAGGATGGTACAGACCAGAGAGGACAGAGGGAAACACCAGGACAATGAACGTTTTCCATAGTGCTTATTGTCTAAGGAATGCGTGCGGCGACTACATGTTTCAGTGCATGCGTGCTACGTTATGAGATGGCTCTTTGGTTACAGGAAGCTATGACAAAAGGAAGCAATGGATGACTGAGTACTATACCTATCCTTAATGTCTTTGGCCGCCTGGAGAGGAGAAGCAGAGAGGGAAAGGAAAAGGAGAAAAGAGATACGGAGCGAAGAGAAAACTGAGTTGTAGCCCATCATGTTTTTAATTTAACACTTAAAACAAAAAGTGGCTGGTGGTTGGGTTAAATTAACTGTGCTGGTGAGTAGGACATCACAACAAGGGCAGATTAAATCATATTTATGGACACCAGAAATCACAAATCAACCAATTTAACCCCAAACAAAATCAGTTATGAAA
>JAPTYQ010000019.1:28240165-28251842 GCA_029814465.1 Ostorhinchus cyanosoma
ATTTGAAGTGTGATGAGATATTTGGACTAGAAATGAGAAAAATACACTTGGTAAGATTTAGATTTTTGCAGTGTGTAATGTGTGTAATCATTGAACTTAGTCAAAGATGATACTGATGTGTATAAAAGAAATAAAAACACTGATGTGTCTGAAAATAATGTTATCCCAACTTTATGGGCAACAGTGCACTTTTAACTCACAGGCTTTAAATGAATATGACAGAAGATAATCTAAGAATGATTTGATATGCCATCCCAGTGCCAAAATGTGAATAAAATTAGCATTGAGGGTAGTTAATATAATTAATGACACCAGTCCATGCAGCATGATATTAAATATTTGATCACTGAATTAATTTTTTTTCCATCCAGTACTGTTAATATTATGTGAGACTGCACATACTCAGTTGTTCAGTTATCACAAAATTACGTTTTACAAATATATTTAACAGGTGTGGCGGTATGTTTTCAAAGTCTTACCTAGAATCCATTGTTTCTTTCTTGACAATAAAGTTTCATCAGTGAAGGAACACTTCCCTAATAAGAAAAGAAAAAAAAAAACACAAAACAATGAATTAATTCTTGATAACTAACATGATTGAGTTTGTCTGCAGGTTGTTGTAGTAACATAATCTGCTGGTTGATAGACTTTATTTGTGATGCAGATGCTGAGGATCCTATCTACACCAACACCAGACCCACATGTCAGCCCTCCCCACGGCCCAAGACGCCCGTGGAAAACATGAAGAAGGCGTCCTCTCACCAAAATGCCCACACTCCGAATTTTGGCAGGAGATATGACAATGACAGATGGAGACACAAGCAATAGAGAAACCACAGAGATTACAGATTCCAACATTTGTAAAGAATATTAATGGAAAAAAAAGAGTATTTGTTCTTCCTTTAGTCATTTGGTCAGTGAATGCACCATGTTGAGCCACTAGATGGCACCTGGTGAACCTCATAGACATTCACGTCCATTCAGAAATAATGCATTCATTTTCTTTTTACTATGTCATTAATTCTGCCACTATGTTTGTAATAGTAACCTTTGTGTAAATGCCATCATATTTACTATATTTGTTCAAGTGTTAAGAATCAACTATGTGCTTTTTGTATACTGTATTAACTAAAATGAAGGTTGAAAAAAAATGTGTTTTATTAGATAATTTGTAACATTTTGTATTCAGATGATAGATGATGAAGTGATTGATTAATAAATAAATAATGAATGATTTTATTTTATTTTTCTGGCTCAATTAAACAATAAATCGGACAAATTACACATAAAGCAGAATGGGGAAAAAAATCACAGCACATAAAAAAAGATTTGATAGGTGATTAAAAAAAAAAAGGTTGAATTTCCTCTTTCTCTATAAGCATGGGTTATTATACAGCACGTGCATCAAAATAAAGCTGATTTGTAAGATGCAGACTTTCAATCATGATTAAAAAAAAAGGTTAATAAATTAGTGGGTGATTTTACTTTATTTTATTTTTTATTTTGTTCAGTTAAACGACAGGATGCAAAAAAACAACAACAAAAGAGGAAGAGATTTGTAACATTAGCTCCCAAATAAAAAATGTATAAAAGGCAAAATAATAATAAAAAAATTAAGTAAAAGACTTGGAAAAAATATTTAAAAAGCTTTACTTTTACTTTCACTTTCCTCTGTAAACATGGCTTATTATACTGCACCCGCATCAAAACAAAGATAATTTATAAGATGTTGACTTTCACTCATGATTAAAGAAAAAAAAAATTAGAGGGGATTTTATTTTATTTCGCTCAATTAAACAACAGGATGCAAAAAAAAAAAAAAAAAACGGGAAGAGATTTGTAACATTAGCTCACAATTAACAAAATACATATAAAACAAATTTGGAAAAATCTAAAAATGTTCTTTACTTTCATTTTCCTCTGAAACATTATTATACTGCAACAGCATGAACGTAAATATAAATGGGATTACTTTAAATGTTATATCTAACAGGTAAATAATACAAAACCTTTTAAACTGTGTTTGTCTGGTATAAAGCAGTGGGATCCTTGTATCTGATTGGCTGCAGAGGATAGTGGGAGTTTTTGAGGAAAGGTACAATCAAAAGTCACATGATCAGGCACTGCCTACCCTGTACTGTCAGATAATCACTCCCTGCAGGATTTAGATGAGGACTGAACGTTACAGGTGGAGCATTAAAAAAAAGCCGAGCCCGGATCCAAGACCGGTTCAAAAACAGCCTGGACCAGTTCCTGATGTAGACCCGGACCACAACTCCTCCTGGTGAGTCCGTCCTTAGAATAAAGTCTGATGCGGACCTCGGAGCTGCGCCTCACTGACTTGTTGTTGTTGTTGTTGTTTGTGTGGGTTTGTCCCGCAGGATTATTCGCGCTGGTTGTGGGAATTGGATTGGCAACCTGTAAGGCAGAAAGGTGCACAGGCAGCACGGTGTAATTTCTCAGTCTTATCTAAGATTATAGGATATCCTAATCTAATAATAGCCGCTGAGAGTCAGACTAAGCAGTAGTAGGATATAGTAGACTTGGTTTAAGCAGCCCCTGCTTCTGCACCTACAGTGTTAGTGACAGTGAGAAATACCTCAAGTTGAAGAGAAGCTGCAACAGTTCAGCGCAAGTGCAAAGTGGTAAATGTGCTGTCAGGATCTGTGCAGCAGACCACAAGTCCAAGTCAACTCTAGACTGCATTCATTATTGAAAGAGTTTGTATGTGCAGTTAGAGAGAAAACTGAAGATGGGCTACAGTGAGTTTCTGTTGTGTAATCGAATCCCTGACATTTAAATTTTAACCCTTAGAAATACTCTGAAATTCACTATTCCAACCTTAGTGTTATTGGAGGACATAGCAAGACTTTATTACTTTAAAGAAATGTTTCCTTTTTTTTTTTTTTTTTTTTTGTAGAAAATCAAGGTTAATGAAGTTACCATATTTGGTTCCTTACACATAAGTGTCCAAAAAAAAATGTAAGGTGAAAGGATTGTGTATTTTAGAACATTAGAACATCACTTTTAGAGCATTAGACCAACATCAGTGCTGATCCAGTCACCTGTCCACATCCACATTATCCCTTTGAAGATCCTTCCTTATATTAGTACCATTACTTTATGGTACTGAACAAAGCAGGTCCACTCACTGTTCACACACAGGTAGACCTTACAGACCTCGTAGACCACTTGTAATGTATGTGGAAATTACCAAAAGTAGTCACTTGCCCGATAAAGGGTTAAACTGAACAGTTAGGCGACCGAAGCTTTGCTCCTGTTTTATTTCTATTATAGACACAGAATTTGGACTCAACTGGTTAATTAAAAGTAAAGTTTTTAACCATGATCATCACCCTTTTTTTAATATATATATATATATATTTACTTAATTATTTTGTCTGAATCACTATCATTGTTTGTCATTTTATTTTTCTCTTTTGCAAAACAGTCTTTGTGTTTTATATGCAGACATATTCTAAGTTTTATTCTACATATGCAGCCATTTGTGCTTAAAAAGAAGCTTCTGAAATGTATGAGCCTTTAATTTGGATTCTCTTCATATCATCATATGTAAAAAACAAACAAACAAACAAACAAACAAACAAACAAAACTGCATCAGTAATTCACCAACTTCAACTCTAAACATGAATGTGCTTTTTGTGTGCAGCACTTTGCTTCGGTGCAGTTCAGTGTTGTAGGGTTAAACGCTCTATGTACATAAGAGACTTCAGTGAATGGTGAGGATTTCAGCACATGACATGAGTGTCAGTCAGAGCGGAGGGAAGCGCTGGGTGCTGTCAGCGCACACTCACCCAGGGGATTGCCCAATTTTAGCTGTCATGCTGCAGCTCACAGTGGGTCGCAGGGCGTCGAGGCAGCAGGGCTGAACACAAATAATCCGGGGGGGGGGCATTCTGTGGTCAGAGCTGCTGATGATGCCTGTTTGTTGTATTATTTATGTGCACAAACAGGTTATAGATGGGGCACTTTGACCGATGGGTTTGTTTGACATGACTTTATTGTGCATCTGTTAAAGCAAAGTGGCTTTTAGAAGTAGATTACATAAGATGTGAGAACTCGAGAAGAAAAAAAAAAAGCACTTCGGGAGTAGTGTATGTGGCACATGATCAACTGACATGATATTTTTAAGATTGTGTGTAGGCAGCTATATCTAAGACGTGACCTCACGGTGCAGGAGCCCTGGTATAATAATACTATGGAGAGAGAGAGAGAGAGAGGAACCTAGTAAGTGGTTACATCAGAGTCAGATCCTGTTTAATGGTAGAAGCAGATCTGCAGCTTCAAGGACTGTTTTACCATTTCAATCCACATATGGGTTTTAATTATAAACAAAAAGCATAGGGTTGAATTAATTATACTGTTTCAGAGTCAGATGTTAGTCAAAAGGATTCCATACCAGACCCAATAAGGATCTAAACAATATTTTTTCAATGCCAAGTTCCCATTTTGACTTAAACATAACAATGTAGTTTTATTTTTTAGTTCCGTGTATGTTTTTCTACTCAAACCAGTTGTACTGCATCATAAATAATCCTACTTGTGATTAATTAGTTTGTCCTGTTAATCATTGCCATCAGGACATTGTGCAAAAAGGGTTCCTGTAAAGATAAAACTGCTATTTGTGTTCAGTTTCACATTTATTGTATAATTATTTAGACTATATATATACTATTTAGACTTTCAGTTGAACAATTATCCAGTTCATCATAAAGTCAATGACAGTTAATTTCAGAACGAAACATGACATTTTCAGGGATTGCATTTTTTAAAGCAAAGGGGGGAACGATGCTCAAACTATCCTTACTCTTGGTCTTTAAAAACCCACTATAAGTTGACTTCTGTGACCCATTATAACATTTTCTAATCTCTTAAACTGTTTGCACTGATTCTGATGGGATTTACTCCTTATGTAGTGAAAGTCAGTACTGAATTATACTGCTTGTTTTTGAAGCTCAATAGTGTCTAATCAATTCAGTCAGTGTCATAAATGCATGGAAGTCTGGTTCCCAGCCCTAGTCATTATAAATCTGTTCTTTATGTCAGAATTTAAATGTCTTTTGAAGTCGAAGTGGCTGCCATATTTTATTTTCCTAGTGTTTCCATCTGTCAGTGAACTTATCACACACAGGTATAGAAGGCAGAAATACTGGGATATCTTTCCTTTTGTGTCCCAGCTCCTGCTGAGACTTGCCTGTGTGTGTGTGTGTGTGTGTGTGTGTGTGTGTGTGTGTGTGTGTGTGTGTGTGTGTGTGTGTGTGTGTGTGTGTTTCTGCTAATGCATGTGTGTATTCAAGGGTGCATTCACACTCAACCACACATGTCTCATCAATTTGTCAAAGTGGAGGCGGGTATCTTATTAAACAGGTTGTTGTCTTTACTTGTGCTAATCATCTGTGCTGTCGGTCACCCACTAACTCATGATGATACAAGCTGCAACATGCAAGAAAACTGTACACGCAGCTTGTTTACAAGTATTATTTTCAGCTAATTATAACTATTCTGCACATAAAAAAACACAAAAAAAAACGAGATGGCAAGCGTCTATCGTTACGACAAAGGAATGGTTTGTTTTAGCCATCTGAGCTTGCAAAAATATAACCTGGTGCTGAACTGGGGTGTGTTTTCCAATGTGTGACACAAGGAGTGTCAAAGGTGAACACCCTCCCACAACCGGTTTCCTGTTTAGACCCCCGTGATGGAACAGTGTATCGCAGCTGGCCAGCCCACCAGCCCACCAGCTGCCCTGCCAGACAGAGACAGAGACAGCAGACAACCAGCCGGTTACTCAACCTGCATCAAACCTTTCCAGCAGTTAGTCAGGTTGATCAGTTAGAGCCGGAGGAGACCTCGCCCATGCAGCTCAGTGCACTCACACAGTTCAGAGAGCAGAGCCCAGGCCCACACACTCACCAGCTGTTTGACTGTTCACACGGCTTTTTGGATTTGGATTTTGTTATGAGTCATGGTGATGACAATAAATGTGCTTGTCTCTGCATGTTTGGGGTTTTACTTTGTAAGCTGCACATAATTGTAGCGAGTGTCCATTGTAGAGTACTGTAGATAACACTGAGGCTCCTGAACACACTATAAATATCCTCATGCTTGGAATGGTTGGAGTGTGTGAAGATACTGCCACAGGGCTTCTTCATCAGTGTTCTTCAACCTTTGATCCCACGGCTCAAAAACACACACACACTCGCTCTGAACCTTAAAGTAACTAGACTCTTGGAGATATAAAAACATTGGAGCTACCTGCTGTTTGTTATGTTTTATAGTTTCAGTGTTCAGTGTTTGGAGTGAAACCCTCAAATGTTAGGTTTTTAGATCAGGGGCTCCAAAACTTTTTCAGGCTGAGGCCAAGAAATAAATCCATTGACTAGCTGAGACGTTGATGTAATGTTAGCAACACATTAGTCACCGACTAAAACAAGAGACAAACTATCTAAGACAGTGATGGGTAATGACAGATAATGTTTGGTAGTTACCAACACAATAGTCACAAAGACGCAAGAAAGAAAGAAACAAGTCACACACTAACACTTGTAAGTAATAATATTAGCCGGTTAGCAACATATTTGTCACTAAGTAAAAGACATTAAAAACAAACTACTTAAATGTTAAAAAAATAAGATAAAAATAAGTTATGTATAAGCACTAGTAATGTGTTGCTAGTTAGCGAATGAAACAAGCTATTAAAATGACAAGACAAATAGCCTACTAGCAAATAAAGTTAGTTAGCAACACGATTAAAACTATTGAAATGCAAACACTGGAAAATAATGAAAAGGAGTTTATGAATTGCAGCAGTAAACAGTGGCAGATATTCTAAGAAGAGATTTTATTTCAGTATTCAGTTAGAAAGGAACAGTGTAAGAAGAAAACTGGGGTTTTGTTAAACAGTGACAGAAAATAAGGCTGTTTTTTCTGCTCCTTTTCATTCATTATATGGACATTTTGCTGATGTGTAAAAGCAGATTTTCTTTTTCTGTCTTGATTTTATAAATGAAACACCTAAACCGAACTGAAAGTAAAGTTAGCAACACTATTAAAACTATCCAATTACAAACTGGAAAATCCTGAAAAGTTAAGTTGGCTAAATAGCAACACACTGGTTACTAAATATAGACTTAAGATGCAATTTAAATGCTGACATTCATAAGTATGGACAAATAATCTTAAGTAGTGCACTAGTAAATATCCAAAACACACAAGAAACAAACTATTCAAAGGTTAGCAATGACGAGTATTAGTGAATAATGTTAGCGTCTCATTAGCTGACAACTAAAACACACAAAAAACGACTATTTAAATGCTAATTATGACAAAGTTAGTAGGAAATACACTGCTCGCAAACCAAACACATATAACAAACACAACTTTAAAATAATAACTTACTTTCACAAGAACAAAATCCTCCAAAAACACACCAGTCTTCACAGTTTCATATTAACAGAGTGGATTCACATTTTGCAGCAGCTTTAAGCATTTTATTCCATAAAAAATTAGTCTGTGATCGTAAGTTCAAAGGAGTTAGTTTTAGAGAAAACAACATTGGGCCAAATAAATGGTTAATTATTGTACTTTGCAGAAAGCAGGTCATTCTTGCAATAAAACAGTATCATTCATTAATATTTAATCTCTTTCAATGTGCGTGTGATGGTGACTGTACAGACGTGCAAAAGGAACATATCAGGTTTACAGTGGAGGTGACTGACAGTGACCAGTCTTTAAGCAGGTTTTTCAGGCTTCAGTGCACTGGAAATCAGCATTAATCTCCTTTACAATGAATAACTGCATTTTACAACCCTTCGCCTTAGTAGAGAATACACCTTAATCCACCGGTGGTTTTGTTATTGTTTTGGACACGTTGTCAAAGAAACAATGATTCAGCCTGAAAGGGAGAACATGGAAATGAAAACCTGAGAGAGTTGAGAAGAGGTGAATGCATCTAAACGCCTCGTAAACAAAACCCTTGTCATAATGATGAACCAGAACTAATCAAAGTACATTATTCATAAAGGTTCATAGAGCCACTTTATAGTCAGCAACCGGTTCTTCGGCAGTTATTAGTGAGCCATTAACAGATGGGTTTTGGCTGAGCTGTGGTCTGTCCTGTGGTGTGGTAGGGGGTCAATCAGTCTATGGGAGGGACCTTCCTGATTAATTAAAAGAACAAAGAGAGACGCAAAAGTGAAAGATTTATACCGGATAACTACAAACCTCAAAGAACTAAGACATAAATAATCAAACCCCAATGTTCATATTTTATTATGTGTTTGTTACATAATAAATAAACCTCATTACATGCGTTTAGCTGCTGAAATGTTTAACAGTTGGAACTTCTGTAGTACAAGTATTCAATACAGAGTGCAACGGATATAAACAACAAGCCATAAATACTGTCTTTAATATAATAAATATTGTCTTACCAAAAGAGAAAAATAAAACCACAGACAATGATAATGATTCAAATAAAAACACTAAAGCAAATACATGAAAAGGATGATGTTTATGGTTAAAAAACTTGTCACCAATGAACCGGTTATGTCCAAATTCTGTGTCTATAATAGAGGAATAATAAAGTGGTGTAGCTTCACCGGCCTAGATGTTCAATTTGATGAAGATTAAAATGTCAGGGATTCATTTGCATAACAATTTGATAAACACCTCAATATATCACATCTTCAGTTTTCCATATAACTGCACACATAGGTTTATCAACAATTAATGCAACCTAATACAGATTATAGAGATAAATCAGAAAAGTGCTTTTAAAAATCACTATTAAACTATTAGCAGTTTGCACTATAAACAGCTACATCTTCGCATTATCTACGTGACCTAACTATGTTGCATAAATCCTCCTGTTGTGCATAACAATTAGAGTTGGGAATATTCAGTGGCCTCGTTCTTTTGATTTGATTACAATATCTTCATGCGGCTTTTAATTAAGATATTTCTCCATTTCTTGCAACTAGAAAGTAAGTCATATTTCATTTTCATTTCATATTCTTTTATATTCAGTTTCAATTTCTGGTCTGATTGAAGTATATTTAAAAAAAAAAAAAAAAAAAAAAAGACTACCTTACCTGCCTTAACTTTTAATGAAATTTTTATCTTCTCTCAATTCAAAGGCAGCCTAAGTGTTTTCATCCTGTTCAGAAGAGAAGTGGATATGAATTTATGAGTATTAGTCTGGAGACAAATGTTATAACCTTGTAGTCTGAGCTAGTTTCATACATTTTGATGGATTATTGCAGAAATATGAGCCTTTAGTGATCCAGTCTAGTCTAAGGAATCTGCTCCTTTGCCTGCTGTATCCCCCCTCCCGTCATCAAAAACAACCACACGTGCACTTATTACTGTGTGAGTGTGACCCTGGATAAACAAAAACATAGAAAGGAGGGACAACTGCTGTGTGTTCTTGTATTATTATAGCCATACCTGCCTGTCCGCGCAGTTTGGAAGTATCTGTCAAACCCTGTGAAAAACAGCTTGGAGTTATTCCATTCAGCTGTAGTGTTCACCCTAAAGCCCCTCCCATCCGCTGCCTGGGGGCAAAAGTATGCAACACATCAGTGCTTTGACAACAGAAATGCAGTCCTATACATGCAGCAGCTCGTCCCGCTGTGTCAAGTAACAACAAGGTGGGAGCATGGCAGTTTGTTGCAAAACGCAGATTCAAAACTGAGGTTGTTCAGAGACGACTTGAACCTCACGGTGGAGTTAACACCGGGGTGTCTCTCGAGGAAATTTGGATGCTGTCATTTTGGTTTCTGTCAACAGGCGAAGACTCTGTGGTGTGTTTCAAATGATGCATCTCTGTGAACGCAGCTGTATTTTTTTTTTTTTTCTCTCTCTCTCTCTGCAAGCTAAAATCTAAACAACAATTGCAAAGCAGCTGTGTGGTGCTGGTGCTGCTGCTGCTGCTGCGTTAGAGCCATGTGCACAAAAAAGATAAGAGCGTAGTTTTTTTTACCTTGTGAGTCTGCTCACAAGTATGCTTTGTGTGTTATTCTGAGTAGAAGCACCTTGATGAATTTTGAATGAGGCTGGGCTGCTCAGTTAGTCAACACAGAAAGAAAACTCCCCAAAAGAAGTGGTAAGTCTCAATTCAGTGTGAATCCCTGGGTAGGGGGTGACGCGCTAAAGCAGTGAATTATTGTGATCTGCATGCATGCCCAAACCTGAACTGATCCCCTCTGCTGCATGAACCCTGCTGAGCCCAGAGGAAGCCGGCTCTTATCAGGGAGCAGGACAGGAAGAGACACAGCTGAGGAGGAAAACAGAGAGTTGAGGAGGAAGAGAGAGTGGGGGGCTGGTGGGCAGCATGGCACTCTGCAGAATTTCACTCCACATTAGTTTCCTCTAGTAGGTTTTCCAGCTACAGTAAGACCATCCTTGGATCTGTTGCTTGTCTGCTCTGCTACACCTCTCTGATGTTACATTGAGCTCATTTGTCCCTGATTTGCATTTTTTTTTCTTTTTTGACAAACAAAGGAAGAAAACATACAAGATTTGCTTCCAGACTGGTTTTATCTTTCTTTGTTGTCACTTAATACATTATTGAATCTTAAGAGACATGATTTTAAAAGCAAAGTCTCCTGGTAGAAGATCTAACATCTGATATCTTTGTTTGATTCTCTACACCACATCCACAACAATACAAATCAAAACGCAGCCTTACATAATACAAACTGTCAACTGTGATATGTTAAAGAATATGTTATGCCTTATTTATACAGATGTTTTTTTTTTCTTTCCATCTTGATTTCATCTGCTGTTATTCTCTACGTTTTAACAGAAGTGGGCCACCATGAAGACGATCACCTCCAGCATCTCTCATCAGTAGCCGGGCAGCATGGCCTCTGCTCCTCCTTCTTCCAAAGAGGACACCAGTGGCTCATTAACGCTGCACTGGAGGCTCACGCCGACATAGTTGCACACCAGGCAGGACACTGACTTCAAAGAGAAGTGAATCACTCAGAGCCGCAGTACGGACCCGATTCCACATCTGTATGAACTGCATTCAGGCGATTTTTGTAAACAGTAATGAAAGGTGTCGGAGGGGGCACATGTCCAGGACAGTGACCTCACCGCCGTGTAACAACATCAGCAACGTCTGTGCTGAGATCTGGGACCATGTTCTGTGTCTGATCAGGTGCTTTGGTGGCAGAGCTGGACTGTGCAGCTTGTCCACACTTAGACAAACCTGGACTCTGAGCCATGTCTCTTCTCTCAGTCTTGAGCATTGTCTGTGGATTAATGCTTCATGTTTCACTGAGTGCACTCAACACTGACTACTGTATCCCACGGAAGACAGTCCCATACCAGAGTAAGTCACACGCTTCCACACTACTTCCACTCAGTATAAGGATGGCATATTATCAGTGTGCTGTAACTGTGTTGTTATTCATTAGATCAGTGGTTTTCAACCTTGAGGTCACGACCCCATGTGGGATCGCCTGGAATTCAAATGGTGTCACCTGAAATTTCTAGTAATTGATTAAAAACAACAACAACTTACAAATAAAAAATATATGGTGAGTTGACAGAGACAATCAAAATCCATAAAAGACATGACAAACTGTGAGTGTGAAACTGAAGCACTGTGGTTCTGTTTATGTGTCAAATGTTCACTGTGGTCGGTTT
>JAPTYQ010000019.1:28263320-28285189 GCA_029814465.1 Ostorhinchus cyanosoma
CACAGATGAATTGTGAATACATTTCGTGTAATATATTCTGTACAGCCAAGACCTTATTTTCCAACTATTTATTTTTTTGCAATGAAGTTTTGTTTTTGTTTGTTTCAGCAGTTAAAATACTTGTGTTCCGAATCTTAAATAATTGTACATACAACATAAGTGAACTAGTAGCAAAACACTTAACTTGGCCTCTAAATTTCAGGTGTGTTTGATGGATACTACTGGTATTGACATTCATGCGTCAGAGCGTGTTGTTCAGTTTTGTTAATGATTGATCAGTAGCTTATACTATTTTTCCTGGTTGCGCAAATAGACACATACCTCTACATTAAAGCCTCTCATATTAAGAGTGTGGTTAGTGTAAATGGGTGGGTATACGCCTAGCTATTTTTAATTCTTAGGCTGTAATGTCATGTTGCAACAAAAAAAAAAAAAAAGACAAAAATTTGTTGGGATGTAAAAGTGTGGGTGTACATTTCTGTCAATGACTCAACTCACATCAGATAAAAAAACATCTGATTTATGGTTTCAAACTTTGGAGAACTGAGGCACTTACTTATAATAAAACAAAACTTTATTGGGAGTTTGACATGTTTCTCGTTGTCAGTAATGATTACCCCTCTGTCTCACACACACCACTAGGAGATTTATTGGAAAGCAATGCAGGAAGCTTAACTGACGGGCTTGTTACCTTGATGTTTTCCGCAGATTCGACACACACACAGACTCTATAGTTACCTCAGACCTGTTTGTTTTTGTTGAAAAAAAAAAAAAAAATCAGAGGACAAACTAAATTACAGGAATGTAGCCTGAATCTGCACTGTTTTCCACCCTGTCATTAACAACTGCGCTCAGAGCTGCCTTATGTTTCATCTCTAAACAAGTAGATATGAAAGGGTTGAAGTGGGTCTGCTAAATTATTCAACAGTGCAGTATGAGAAAGTTATCATAACAGAGTCGGCTTATATACTGTGTTTGTTTTAACACCTAATGAATGAATCAAGTATTGTAAAAAAAAAATGTTTTAATTGTCAATCCTGATGTGCCTGTATATTAATATACAACCATCACTTTCATATTTAGCATCAGAGCTCAATACAAGACATTTACAAACTATTGTTTTCTCATCCTTTATTTTCAGAAGCAGCTAAGTTAAAAAAAGATTTCTCTCCCTCCATTAATCAGTTCAACTCTTCCTCCAAAAGTTTACTGAGGTTTCTGTCTTACTTTTAGTTTCATCCGAGTTGTAAATATATGATGCTCCCAGGATTTTTTTTTTTTAATCCTATATTCAGTTTCTTTTAAGATTTCTGTGTGAATCAATGCCACAGCAACATCTGAACGCTGATGTTCAGACTGCACGCTGAGGGTAAGAGAGGTTTTTTTTTTTTTTTAAATATAGAAAAAGTGCCAAACTCAACATGCTGTTTGTTAAAGCTTGTATTTTGAAGTTTATTCAGTGAATCACACCTACAAATGATCAAACTCGAAGCAGCTCACAGAACATTAAGCAGAGCCGAGTGAAACTGCAGTGAAACATTTCCACGATTTTTCATGGAATCGTCCATTTACAACATTGAGGTACATGAACAAAAGTACAGGTTAGTTATTAGAAACTTGTTTCATTCTTTAATTGTTTATAATTTTTTATTCACCTCTTATTCCCTAAATTATATAAAAAATGCAGTTTTGGGCAAAAAAAGTCATCCCTGCATCTCAGTTCTTTACAAACCTAAAGAAAAACAAACAGTTGACTCCATTCTCTTCATTTCTCAGGTTTGCTCTGTTGTTTTGTGAATTTCATGGCAATTCAGGGATTCAAACTCATTCTAGTCTTTTTGTTGTTAGAACATGGAAAAACCCACTACAGAATTTTACTACTCCCAAGCGTAATGTCTCTTTTTTCACTGAAATATTTGAACTCTTTGGTCTGAATTTCATTATGTTTTATTAAAGATACTGTTGCCCAGTTCCTTTCCACATCTGCACATATCTCATTGGTGAAGTATTTTGATCTCATGTCCCATTACGTCTGTTCATGCTAAAATGTAATTACATTGGCTTCCTGAATGCTCTGACTTTTCTGGACTGGGAAATTAAAATTCTAAGTGTCATGACTGTGGGAACCCTGTATGATTGACTGTTGTGGAGGATGTCCAATGGTTTTCACTTCTCAACCTGTTCAAAGACTGATGGAACACACTCCCATGTATTCATGGTCATGTCATTGATTTTTTCTTCTAACCACACTCAAACAACACTTTATATTTTTTTAAACATATATTAAGGACAAACACATTTAGTGAATAAGAATATTTATTTGAAGGTAACTGCAACATATTTGTGTTACGTTAACACTTATCAAATAACAGAAAAATCTGAATACTAACTGTGGCAGTTGGCCATGAAGGGCACTTTTTAGAACAAAGAAAGAAAACTGAATTGTCTTGCTAGGTCAGGCACCTTTTCTTCCAGTTGGCTGTTAAACTTCATACAGACTTTGGCTGGTCATCGAGCCAAAAAAGAAGGGTGGACTTTTGTACAAAATGCCACATTCATTGGGTCAAATCTGATCATTTACCAAAAGTCTGGTGGAATGACAAATATTCAGTTTGTACCTGGAACATCAGGCTGTGTTTAAGCAATTGGTGACTACATTTACATGCGTGACTAACCCCAGATTAATGATTCATGACCTTTTTAAGAGAAAATTCAATCAGCCAATTGTGTGCATAATGTTTACATAAGGTTAGGTTTTTTTTTTTAAACCCTTTTCAGCCCCACACCCATGGTAGGCTGCATGCAGGCACAATGTAGTCACTAATCACGAAAATTCACTCTATGTGGGGAATAGTGAAAGTGACTGGAACATTGACAACTACTGATAAGGTGCTTTCACTGCAGGGCACTGACCACTAAAAGCAAACAGTGTAGCTTTGGAAATACAGAATGAGAGCATGAGAAATACTGAGTCAGAGTTCAGCACAATATGGACAATGGGTGGGACTTTTTTTGACATTAAAATAATAGAAAGAGGCAAGTGTTATGGCACATGAGTAAGGATTACACACCATATTTCCACATGTTGCTTCACTGAAGCATGAGTCCAGTTCAAAAAAGAAAAGAAGCATTAAGGCAAAAGTCAAGCAAGATCACTTTCGCATGCAAAATCTGCAAAGTTAAGGCGCATTTCAAGAAACCACTGGCAAAGCAGGCAAGTGTAGCGCTATCAAGCACGGTATCAAAAATAAACTGAAGACCTGCCAAAGTACACATAAAACCATAGAGGAAAATCCACCAGATAAATATCGTGCAGTTTAAAGAGAAAACCCTGTACTTAAGTGTACTACAGTTTCTAGCATGCAGGTCTGCCAGAATTTCAAAAAATCCTCTCATAAAATGTCTGTAAGGCACACGCCCATTTCTTACTGTTAACCTGAAACACAAGCCACACTGTTTGAGTTTCCATTTGCATTAAGTGCTAGATAATACATTTTCCTAAACAAATTAATGTGAACATAAAATTGTATTTGCGTCCGATTTACTCTGATAAATTGTGTGTAAACAACTTGATATGGAATGGCATATTTTCATATGACCCCTGTCATGTAGGGCTTTATGAGCGTTGCTTTGCTGGCAAAACTCTTTTTTTAATAAAACTTTTTATAGCACTCCTGAACTCACTCAAAAAAACCTATGAATTTTGGCATGTAAGAATTAAATGCTGTGTTAATTCTTCATCTTCCTTGTGCACCACGTAAATGGCCAGCTGTCTGCCTCCCTCTAGAGGTGATCCTCGGCCATCACCAGCGGCTGTTGTCAGGGTAGCTGGGTACTGCTGCAGGGTACTGGGGCAGGCTGGGGCCCTGGGCGGTCTGAGCCACGGCATTGAACCCTGCTTGTTGCACCGCCGGGTTCTTCCACGTTCCGGTGCTCCACTCCTCCTGTGCACGTGCCAGACTACCCCCCCCCCCACGGTACAGTCTGTGCACCTGCCACATGAACACAGACAAGCCTTCAGAACATGTAACTGCAGGGGGCGTGTTAACGCACATGGGACGATAACAAAATACAACTGATTTTTCATTTCCAGCATTAAGTGTTCACTCACCTTTATCAGAACCAGAGCCATTAAAGCAGTCACCAGAGTGAAGAGCAGAGCTGTGATAAGCATCACTATAGCAGAACCCACATTGGTGCTGAAAAACGTCACTGTGGCAAACCAGCCGCTTTAGTGTCGGTGGGAGTGAGATGGAGTAGTAGGGGTTAGTGGATCATACAGTTCGCAATTAGCAAAGTGGGTTTCAAACAAATATACAACGTTACTGAGGAGGCATTAAGCAGTGAGGAAACAGATGCATAATGAACAAAATGACAATCAGTGCAATACTTTAACATGAGGGAACAGAGTTAGAAAATCCTCAAGCAGACATTATTTAACCAGACACTCACTGAGATAAATAAAACATCCCAAAAATAACTTAGAAATCTAAAAAGGTGTACTATTTGAAATATACTGGGACTTCAATCACATATGTCCATGTTATATGGAGGGTTCCTACAGGTTTCCACAAGTTAAATTTAAGACTTTTTAAGACCTTTTAAAGTCTACTTAGAACATATTTGAATGCCCTTTTCACAAAGACTAACAGTTACTCGTGTGTTGGGGTAAATATTCTGTGATTGTTTCTCACCGGGGGCTGCAAAGTTAACGATAATTTGTTCCCGATTTCAATATAAATTGTCGTGTTGCAGCAGGTGGAGCCGAGTAGACCAATGTTATTTTCTTTGGAGTTTGGACATTTAACAGGTACATTTAAACACAATACAGTCAACAGATTTATCGTCAAATAACTTAATCAAATGTCATTCCTTTTAAAGACTTTAAGGAATTAAATGCAGATTTGCAAATTCAAGACTTTTTTTCAGTTCGACATGTTAACTTCTAAAAAATAAAGTTATTATTAAAACCTCACCTATTTATATTAGACATCAAAGGACTGAAGGTGAAATAACTGCTTACAATATTCAACTAACCTGTTTGCAAATTAAATAAATGTACCCTGCAAAGGTATGAGTCTGTAAATTATTTAATTCAAAAGTAAAAATACTAAGAAAAAATTTAAGTCAAGTAAAAAAAAAACACACTCTTTGTGCAACACATGCATCACCAGAACATGGCTTTGTTTGATTTACTCCAGACAGGAAATTTGTATGAAGGAAACAGAAAGTAAATGTGCTATATGTGCTGCTACGGTGTACATACAGTTAAAAGGACAGGAAATACTGCGATAGAAGACTCTGGTTATATAGTCCACACCTAACATGTTACTATAGATGGATTAATGTGCACATAAACTAAATATCAATCTAAGTTTATTAAGAGGTCATCCCGGTTAATGATCTTAGAGCTGTACATGAAGTTAAGAGTCCTGCTTTTTTAGCTGTACATGAAGTTAAGAGTCCTGCTTTTTTAGGGTTAATCATGTTATATTTTCATCTTTGTGCTGATGGAAACAGTGATAATATTTCAGTGTAAGGCTGGCGCTTCATCCTGTTACTGTGGCCAAATAAACACAGGATAATGTTTTCTCCATATTATATATTATTAATAGTAGGATGTACCAAAAGAGACACAGAATTTGTCCAAATAAACATAGTTTTACTAGCTTCACTTCAAAACTTTTTTTTTTTTTAATTTTGTGGTAAAGATTTGTAATTTTTACAGTTTATGACATCAAACTCATGTTATACTGCAACTCCTGTAACATTTTTCAGCCGCACATACATTTCTCATCACTCACTCTGGACTCCTTGTTCTGCTGGTTCTAGTTAAAGTCTAACTTATTTATACACCAATGAGCACAGTTAAGTGATGAAATAACTGCAGCTGGGTAAGATGGACATGTGCTCAGGATGTTTTAAATATTAAAGACTACTAAAAATGTGTCCTTATCATTAGGGATCAGAGAATTGGAAACACATATTAAGTTTGATTAACGCAGAAATGTAGGAGCATTCGACCTACATATCACATACAACACAACACAACAAACAGTTCTGTTCACAAAGTTACACTCAGGTTAAATATTTATAGTGTTTTCATCTCTCACAGGATTTGAATCCAATATTTAAAGGAACGTAGCGATTGGATCTTTATGTGAAATAACAGAGGTTGATGAGGCAAATCTCTGAAAAAAAACAAAACAAAACTCAACTGAACACTGTGGAAAACTTACTATGTACAACAAACACTCAATATGAGCACTTTTCAAAATAGTCACGGTGAGAAGCAACATCCCCTTCGGATAGCAGTGATCTCAACACAAACCTGACTTCTGAATGTCAACTTTACATGTACATAAAAACTAGATCTTAAAAAAAAAAAAAACACCCAAAAAACAAAACCATCTGTTTCTATTGTGAAATGAAGCTAAAATCTAGTTAACTGTAAAACATAATATGTAATATTAAGAAGCTGCCACATTTAATGACTTTTTTTTAAGACTAAAAGTAAATTAGAGTAAATTTTTAGAGTTAATCTTGTTATAAAATCTAGGGGTGCAACGGTACAGGTAGCCCATGGTTCGGTCTTTTTGGGCCACTGTTTTGGTATGTGTTTTGTGCATAAAGAGAACTTTTTTTTTCTCCTAAAACAATATTTTTTTATTTTGCTTGTCAGCAAAAACTTAATTTTACAGTAGGAACAAATTATATGACTGTACTGAATAAAATAGCACTTTCTGTACTGAATAGAAGCCTTTCTTATTCCTTTACTACTTATATACAGTCGTATAAAACAGGCTCATGCACACATAGGGCCCAAAGGGGGCTTTTTTTTTTTAATAAATGAATACCTGTTGTGCATAGAGATGTAAAAGAAAACAGCAGTATAAAAATGTCACAGTTATCTACCACACACATTTCCTTGTTAGAGCGTCTCGGTATTTTACTTGTGCCACAGCACTGGGTCGAGAACCCACGGGAACTTAAAAGTGGGTTTCTATGTAGACAGTGTGTTTGATATGTCCTGTGCAGGGCAGACCGAACAGTACACGGTTTTCCTGAATACCGTTGCATCTCTGATAAAATCTGTAGATGACATCACCATCACCATATGACATGACCATCACAAATCAGCTGCTTTAGTGTTATTAGGATACAGATGTAATGGCTAAAAATGATGCTCAACATAATACTGATTAATGCCACACATTCTAATGAATGAACACTTATATGATCCTCCACAGACATGATTTAACCTCAGTATGACTTTGATTAATAAAACTGGTTGTGGTGTTAAATATTATGTGTCATTATATGTCCCTGTTTATGTTTGTATTGTTATACTGTTTTAACATATACACACATATTTATGTGTGTGTATATGTTAAAACAGTATAACACTATTTACAACACAAAATGTATGATTCATCATAATTTTGTAAATACACTCCTCTTTGGATTGATAATGACATGTTGTATAAATATATTTTCTGTTTTTCATTGTGTCTTTACTGTTTTATAACTGCCTCTTGGCCAGACTGTCCTTGTAAATGAAAACTGGATCTCAAATGACCTACCTGTTTAAACAAAGGTTAAATTGAAAGAAAAATTAACATTTTGTAAATGTGCAATTGAACTACATCTACATGAGAGTCAGCTCATCTGTAAATAGTTCTTTTAATTATTTATTTTGAATAAGTTAGAATACTGAGAATGTCTTAAAGGTTGAAATAATCTACACTGAAATTTTTCTGGTGATTACTTCAATCAGATAGACATCCCAGTTCTACCTACATGTCCACACTGCACACTCCATCAAAGGCCAGAATGAACCTGTTATCCTGTAACATCTTTAATAAATATCTTTCACACTGAACTAAGAGGACTGCTAAAACCTTATCTAAACTCAACATCGACAGGATGACAAAGCTCCTGGAAAATACCTGTGATAGTTGCAACTCAAAGATCATGCTATAGTAGAACTATCCGCAAAAAGATGGAATCTGTGTGCTAGCGCCTCATTTTGTTATTTTCCACCCCCTTGTGGTGTATTTGCCTTTTTAACCTCTTAGTTTCATTACAACAGGAAGTTGCAAATATGGTCATTTGATAGAAGAGACATCCACTCCACTTATGTTCATCACCTGACATAAGCCCTCATGATGCTCTCTGATAATTGTAGGCACCATGATGCTTGGTATAACTCACCATGTTCCCCAGCCAGAGATGCCAATAGTCTGAATGAGAGCCAAGATGCATTGAAAGAAGAAGACAAAGAAGAAAGCCATGAAGTTGAATGAGCTATCAGCCCTGAAATCAAAAAGATAAGAAGAGAGAAAGTAAACATTACACTGATGTGAATCGGATATCAGAGTATTTTCTTAAACAGGTGCAATAAGGTCAGATGTGCACTCAGTTGGAAAGCTCCAACTACAGAACAGATATGTTATGTTCCACAACCTGAAGGCCTTGTAGAGCGGTCTGAACCAGCAGACGTAACTAGATGGACTGAAGAGGATGAGCCACAGCAGGGCGAAGCCGAAGTTTGTAGCACTTCCACCTCCAGCCCACCAAGCAATACATGAGATCAAATTTATGCTCAGCGTGGCTGAATACACTGTACAGGAGAGAAGATAGTGAAGGTGAGAAGAGTAAAGGGACAACAAATGGGAGAACACAAAAATGACAACAGGAGTAAAAAACACAAGACATTTATGTAATAAAACTTACTCATCCAAAGTATGTAGACTCTGCGAACTAGCTGCTGGTGGTTTGCAGGGATTTCCTCTTCAATGTTCTGATAAAAGCATGGTTTAACTCTGAGAAACTGGGGCAGGGGAGGAAAGTTGTTTGCGCGGTCTAGAAAGAGGAAGCAAAGTTTCACTGAAATTCACAAATTTGTCACTATTTTAATGTTAATATTTTGTGGTTAGTCTGGATATACAGCAGAGTAATGATGAGAGACAGACAAATAGAGTTCTGACAAACCTGCCATTTTGAGATCCTTGCTAGAAATCCTTGTTTATTTTCTAGGAATAAATAGAAACAAGCTGGAAAAAACGGTTAAGACACTTCTTCAGAAATTGATGCCATTACAGTTTTGACCGTTACAACAGTCCTGACTGCGTCTGTACTGTCTTCACTTAATAAACTCAACAGTTAATTGTACTTTAAATACCTAAGTACTTACCTTGAACTGTTTGAAGTTGTGTGTCGCCCTGGATTAATGATTTTATGAGTTATTACATTAGTTAGTCCTTCTTCTCATTCGAACTTTAGTCCAACTATTAGTGCTAAAAGGACAAGACAGAAAGCATGGGACACACTCCTGCCTAGCATATCAATCTGTTCAGACACTTTGAACACCTACACTTTTGGAGTATATGAGCAGTTAGCAGATAAATAGCAGCTAAACCTTAGGTTTGGAGTTGCAGAGCTGTGTCGCCCACACACATGAAGCTCACTGTCTGTTCATCTACAGACTCTGTTCTCCAACCTGGGCGGCGGTTTGCGAACACTGACAAAAAAAACGTTTCAACTGTTTAAGTGAAACATAAAGGCAACATTACCTTCTCTTTACGTTTCCGGCCGACAAACTGCAGGGGTCCGTAAAACGTCCAGGATGCGCTACTTCTGCTTGTGTATTTCCGGCTGGATATATGCCTTGCGGCACATTTGGGATGCGCTTCTCGATCCCGACAATTATAGTGCGGCTGCGCAGAACAGTATTGCGTGTAGTTTCGTACTGTTTACACTCCACTCGCTTGGAGGTCTACAGAACTACAAATCCCAGATGTCGTGAGGGGAGTAAAATGAAAACGCGTGATTTCAGCATGATCCTACTCGATAACCGTCTTTCCGCTCATTGCCATGTAGTTACAAAGTTGATATGTCTTTCAACACAAGTGTTTAGAACATGTCACTATCATGTTGATAACTTAGCTCTCATAACTCTAGTTATGTTATAGTTATGAATATTCCACAATTCGCCAACTTTCAAAACTAAAACAATAAAAGTCTTTCATTGTGTTTCACAGAACTATTTAAATTAGCAACCTACATAGGGCCACAGCAATTTCCAACCACACACATGATCATAAACAGTTTTCTGTGTCATTCTGAGAATATCGCCTCCTCTCAATGCGGTAGTTGAACTGTTACTTCCTTTCCATATTATTTTTTACCACACCACAAACATGGCAACCCTGACTTCTGAAAGTCAAACTCCACGGCCAATCAAAAGGCTTAAAACATCGGTCAGAGGGCGTGGCTTGTGCGATAAACACGACATCGCTTGATTTAATCTATTGGGTAAACCGGAAAAGGAAAGACAACTTCCTATTATTACTAGCCGCAACAGAAGTGGATGTTTCGCTTTACAAATTTGCACTATGTGATGTTGAAGATTATCATTTATGCTTATGTACTCTGTGCAAATGATAAATAAAGTGTTTTGGGAAAAAAAAAGAACTGGATGTTTCGCAATAAAGCCCTACTTGAGGTCAATATCCAGCACTGACAAGAATGTAAAGATGTTTGAAACACGTCTGTCAGTCTGTGGTCTGACAACAGATTGTGGTCATAATCCTCCATCTAATTGGGAAAATATATTTACAGTAGTGTGCAGAAGGCCTAGGCCACAGTCAGCTTTGATGGTTTAGTGAAGTTCTACTGACCACACATATGCAGTATCTAAGTGTTTGTATTATGATATTATCTGGGTATGTGTGAAATATGCACAGCATTAAAAACAAATGCTTCAGTGAAAAAACAGTTTAAAAACCAAAGTGGTAATATTTAGTATGACCTCCCTTTACTTTCAACATGTCTTTAACTCTTTGGTTCGGACAATATGAGATTCATTGCATTAATTTTCTGATGTTTTATTTCAGGTTCCATTCAATACATGTTAGATGTCATGGGGACAGGGGTCACACTATATTGTGACTTTAATTTTTACAATCCATTTAGTTCAGCTTTTTAAGTGTATTTTAAGGCTGTGCATTTATCACCTGTATTTTGTTATTGTATCTGAAGAAAAGAGAATAAGAAGTATGCTCCTGGGGTGGAAGTATATAAATTGTACTTATTCTCACTCCCTTTCGGGCTACTAGAGGTGTATATTAGTAGTGAATTATTGTGTGTGTGTGTGTGTGTGTGTGTGTGTATATATATATATATATATATATATATATATTGGTGTACACATACAATAATTGGATGTTATGTTATTTCTGTCTTATTGTGAAATTGAAACAGCATTGTACATAGAGTGCATGAGCTCGAAATCAATCAATAAATATATCGAAACAACACAGCTACAGACTTTTTTGTACATTACTGTAAATATATTGCAAATACTAACCAATTTTCAGGAAATCTGCAAAAGTAAATCTCTCAGTACTGCTGTTATCTAAAGGTCAGAGAAGTGAAAACGTAGCCCAACTAGTTTTATATATATATATATATATATATATATATATATTTCACACTGTTATAGACGTCACCCACAGTAACAATTTTGAAGTAAAATTTCTTCTTTAATATGGCCTTCATTCAGTAATAGTTAGTGTTCGCGTGCACCGCCGGTACACAAATCAAACGCCTCCGTCTCTGCTCAGTGACCGGGTTTGGACCAATCAGCGGTGGCTATTGATGGACGTGACACACTCCCGCCAATTCCGACTGTGGAGCGCGAGCCAGGCGTCAGGGTGAGCGTAAGGAGTATGTGGGAGACGCGGAAAGAAAATGCGTAATGTTTCATGTAAAATAAATTAGAAATACATGTTACATTTATAGAAGTACCGAACTACGGTTCATAATTAGGGTACTCTCGGGTGTAGAAGTGAGCTGTCTGTTATTTGAGAATTATTTTTCCGTTGAATATTATAGACGAGAGGGTCCAGGGTTAGCGATTGGGATGTTGGCGGCGGAAAACCCACCTGTGGACGGACATTTGGCAGCATCGACTCCCCGCAGAAGAGGTAAAGCTACTGCACTAATACAAAAAAACCCAATGCGGACCAAACTGTAGGTTTTCATATTTGTTATTGTAATACAGACTGGGTGTTTTTGTGTCGGTAATGTTGCAGTCTTTGCAGCACTTTAACAAGTATCGTCAGCGTAAAAACTAAACAATGTTGAAGCCAAACAACACTGACAGCCTCACTTTCACACCGTCACAACTTGGCATTAGTTATTGTCACCATTAGATGCTAAATGATAACTGGTTATTATGAAATTGCATGCTAACAGTTTAAACAGCAGGCTAACGTAGCCGTGTATAGCTGTCTCATAACCTTCGACATAGCTGTTTTTATCACGTTAACTGCTTGATAAATATACGTAAAAGTGAATCATTGTTGATATTGTTTGGTAAATTAGGCTTCATTGTACCAGTGTTTTCTGCAGTGCAACTGTAACTTTGCTTAAAAGTGTCTTAACCCTTGTTCAACTTGGCTACACAGCTTGCTAATGTTACTATGCTAATTACCAGGTCTTTCCGATAGGTTTAGCAAAGCTGCTAGGTGTGTTAAGTTAGCTGAAAAGCTAGTAACATACGCGAGCCGGAGTAGATTAACTGCGATTAGCATCACACACAAAGGCTTCTTCTCCAGGTGGGCCTCTCAGAGGTGCTCGCCTTTTTTCATGTTTTCATTTATAGTAGCTGTTACGAGCTGCGTTCTTCCGTGTGTGATATTGTCTATTGCTAACGCCGGTGAGGCATTATGTGCTGACAGCCCCAAGGTGGTGCTCTGCGGGCTTGACTGGGCCTGCACACCCGACACCAGCAGCTCCACCGGTTGGCGGGAGAGCTAACCAAACACAACTATTGTAGTCATAGTTTTACGATGCCACTCCAGTTACTCTATCTAATGTATTAAACGGAGAAAGCGTTTGAGAACTTACGAAGTTGACATTAACACTAGGGTAACATGCATATCACAGAGAATAGTGCAGTTACTGAACCTCCACTGACATGTGGTTTTACATTTATTACACAACAGTAAAGTGAAACAGACGATATGTTAATGTAAAGGTCTAGTACTGTGCGCCTTTGTTCGAATCTGTATGGTTTAAAACGTCATAAATCTGTTATTTCACTTATAATAATGATACCCATAATAATAATAATAATATTCACCCATATAAGGCTTTAACTCTAATCAAAACAATTCAGGCAATTTCCTTATGGCCACGATCCAAATGAACTGTTTTTATATTGAATGTCTTGAAAATGTAAAGCTATGCTGTGAACCAGTATCATCTTATGCAATGATGTTTCTGTTTTGTTTTTTTTAATTTTAGGTATGGATTGTAAGCCAAGTAACCATGCCAACAAGAAACTTATTCAAGGTAACACATCTTTTTCAAACTACTGGTGGATGTAAAACTAATCTGTGAAAACCTTGTAATTAATGTTAGTAATGGCTTTGCAACTTTTGTAGGTTATTTTTTTACTTTTGATTACTCCCTAAATATAGTTTTTTTGCTCAGATCTCTGCTATTTTGGACATAATACTGTCACACTTGCACAACAATAATTGTTAAAATCCTATCATAATGATGTAACTACGGCTGTTTAGTTCTTAATATATTGTTGTGTTATACTGTTGTTATGCACATTCCTGTCCCATAATTAAATTAGAGTAGCACACCTTCAACACATTTATAAAGTTATTTAAAATGAAACAGACATTTTGCTCATTTTATTTTTTGTAGAAACAGATTTGATTGCTCCACAATCTGCATACATTTTTCAGTTACAATCATTTCTTATGTTCTGTCTCCAGCTCGTCTCCCATTCAAGCGCCTAAACCCTGAACCTAAAGAGAACCAGCCTCCTAAACGTTCTTGTGCACATTTGTGTCCTGAGCCAGGAGTTGTAGACGGAGAAAACGAGAATGAATCTTCTCCACTGCCTGTACGCACCGGACCACCCTTAGTTAATGGACGTGGGCCCCTTGATGGCTTCCTTAGCCGCAGGTGTCCTGCATCAGATGAAAACATGGTCATAGATTTGACCGAGGATAATTTGTCTCCTATAAAGGGTCTTGTTCCTTCCTCTCCCTGTCTCCAAACAAAAGACAAGAAAGACAAGCATCACAGCAAAGACAAAACAGCCTCCTCTGGAAAAAAGAGTCACAGCGATCACACTCCTGAAAGACAAACTGTAAACTGCATAGATATAGATAATGATAATAATAATGATGATGAAGAAGAGGAGGAGGAGAAAGACAGGAGTCAGTCACCGTCCATCACACAGCTCGACATAACACAGGAATCTGAAAGTGAGCCAGATGAGCAAAATGAGTCTGGAAACAAGTCAGTGCTGTCTGCTTCGTCTGTCAGCTCCATGTCTGAAAGCTCACCAGAGAAGTCCAAGACCGACGACCCTACACCCAGCACTACGCCAACGGTGAGCACAGGCTTTAATTTTTATTTTAATCGTACAATATTTTCCTTTGACACGTTGGTAATGTACGGTAGCTGCCAAAATCATACAAAATCCCACTGTCTGTCACAGTGTACAGTTAATAATACAAAACATAATATAAGTAGTTGTTTAAACAATAGACCAATTATGTTAGATTTCAACATTTTCAAATATTTCATTAGTATTTGCTCATCATTGACATGATAGACTTTTATAATGTAATATAATGTATAATAATATGATCTTTTTTTTTTAGTCTACTATGTGTAGAAATACAATACAGTATCCCGTTTCTTTTTCTTTTGCTGTTGCTGTAATCATTATTGGGCAACAAATCAAATATCAGATCATTTGAAGTAATTACTGTATCTTGTGTGGTAACTGTCAGTACGTCTAGATACTGATGAAATGGATACAGAAACATATCAAACACTCACACTACTTAGAAATTAAACATTTAAAGGATAAATTTTGGAAAAGAAAAGTGTAAAGTTTATTTAAATGGAAGAAGCAAAATACAAATGTACTAATAATATCTAATCACATGTTGTGTATTGTTTACTAACAGGAGCCAAAGACGACCCCTAAGACACCAGCAGAGCAGAAAAAGATACAAAGACGTTCCTTGAAGGTGAGACTTTTCAGCCACATGCTTATGCATCAGATTATTAGGGCAGAGTGATATGGTAAAAATGTTTTGATAAAAATACTGTTAATAAATGTTAAATCATTATTTGAAGTTTAAAGGCTGATTTGTTGATAAAAACAAAAGATGGTTATTTGTGATTTTTAGCATTCTTTGTGGTCAGAACATAAGAAAAGACTTCTCAAAGAGTGGGACACAGCACAAATGTTGATGGAGTGTTCAAAGCAAATATTGTAAGATCAAAATATACAGGAATACAATTAAAATAGAGCAACAAAAAGGAAAAAAAAACTATCACAATTGCATATTATCACCTAGTCCAGCACTGACTTTAAAATCTTGGAAGAAAAGCTCATCTCTGATGATAAATTATTCATTGCTTGTCTTCGCAACATGCCATGTATTGTTAGGTGACATAATTAAAGTGCATTCATTCAACTATCAAAGCAGATCCTACATATTGCAGTCTTGTCAAATTCAGTGTGTTCTGTTCAGTGGACAACACTGGCCAAAATGGCTGCCACAGGAAATGTAGTTCATGGGCCCCACGTCCTCCTGTGGACACTGGGGATAAATCTGTGATTACAGACAAACGCCAGCATGAGATGAAGGAGGCCAGGGGTGCATCAGTTATTACAGTGTAAGGAAGAAAAAAGCAACACAAAGACAGAAAAGGAGTGGAAAAGTTCCTCCTGTCACATGTTTTTTTTTAAATTCCCTGATAAAACCTCTATTATCATTTCACTACACTTACACTGCCCGGCCAAAAAAGAAATCACACATACAATATTTGACCGCACCACCTTTGGTTTTGATTATAGGAGATGTTCACGGTCACATTGTTTTTGTCACATAATGCTTATGTAGTGTCACAATAAGGTTCATCATATTTTTTCCATCCATAGTTGCATTACTTTTTTATTTTTGATGTTGGAGAATCGGACTGCTGCATCAAGTCCTCATCAAATCCTAAATTGGAGTCTGGAGTTTATGGAGGCTAATCCATGTGTGAAAATGATGTCTCATTCTCCCTGAACCATTCTGTCACAAGCCTGATGATCCTGATTAATCCTGGCATTGTTCAATCTGTTTGACCATAAAGATATAAGAGGACACTGACTGCAGTTAGAGTTAAATAAACAACCTGGACAAAAAAGTAACTTCCTGGATTTAACTAAGCAAATAGTTCAGATGCTTCCATGGGTCAGTACTGCAGTGGTTAATAATGTGTCAGCTCTAACAGGTTGTTTAACTCTAACTGCAGTCAGTGTCTTCTCATGTCTGTAATGTCTAAAAGATTGGTCAATGCCAGGATTGATCAGGGTCATCCTTTACACACATGGATTAGCTTCCATAAAGTCCAGACTCTAATTTAGGATGTGACAAAAACTTGATGTAGTGGTCTGATTGTCCAACATCAAAAATTAATGCAACTATGGATGGAACAAATATTATTAACCTTATTGTGACACTACATAAGCATTATTTGGCAAAAAACATGTGACAGTGAATGTCTCTTGTGATCAAAACCAAAGGTAGTGCAGTCAAATATTTTTTTTTTGTCTCCTTAGTCCTGATTTTCTAACATTTGTTTTACTTATCATTTCTCAGTTTGTTTCTGTTTCCTCTCCACTGGTTTATACTTTCTTATATCTTCATACCATGAAAGGGCTTCTTTGTACGTCCTGCAGATACTAAATTAAAAAAAAAAAATGACAACAGTGGATTTTATGCCATTTCAGAGTTTACAAGAACAAGAAGAAAAGCTGCGGCTTCGTCAGGAGAAGAAACGCCAGCAGGAGGAGGCTAAAGCTGCTAAAGAGAAAAAGAAAGAAGAGGCTCGCAAACTAAAGGAGGAACGAGAAAGGGAAAAACGGGAGAAAAAGGAAAAAGATGAGCGTGAGAAAAAAGAAAAAAAAGAGAAGGATGAGAAGGAAAAGGCTGAGAGATTAAAAGCAAAAGAAGAGCTGAGGAAGTCAAAGCTAGAGTAAGTCTACGTCCATTGGGCCACATTTACCCACCCGATGTGAGAGATGAGTCTGTTGATTAAAATGCTTTAATTTAAGTGAGTTAAGGTTGTACGTCATCTTACTTCAGGGCAAAGCTCGAAGAAAAACGGAAGAAAGAAGAGGAGAAGCGAATGAAGGAAGAGGAGAAACGGATGAAAGAAGAGAAAGATGTGAGTTGATTTGCAAAGATGTTGGTTGGGATCAGGTGACAAAGAGAACTGCATCAAATAATCGTATCATGTCTGTGTTTACAGCGTCTCAAAGCTGAGAAAGCAGAAATCACCAGGTTTCTGCAGAAGCCCAAGGTCCAACAGGCTCCAAAGGTTGGTTTTTGGGTATTTATGTTCTTGTTCAGGTGGATTTGTCTCTCCTTACCTACTTCAAAATACAGAGCAAAGTGCTTAGTAAACTTATGCATGCTTTAGATTAACCCATAAAGACCCAAACATCCACCGGTGACCAAAATCAACTCCTGATCTAAACTGTTTAATGCCTATTGATTCACTAATCCTATCAATACATGTAAATAATTGGTGTAAAATACAGTTTCATCTTTTCATGGTCATCAGATATGACCCATTTGGACATTCAGAGGCTCCGGAGTTTGCATAGAAACACTGTCATCTTCTACAACATTAATTCACCCGTAAAACCCATGGAGTTTGATCAATGATACTGGATGGAGACACTTGTTTTACACTCAGTTAGTGATAGATTTTGCTTTAGTTGTCACTTTTTCTTCAGTTTTCTCTGTTTTTGGTAAAGTTAACCCTCAGTTTTATTCTGAGCTTTTATTAACATCTAAATGATCAGTAAATTTAACATAGAAAAATGCCAGTTTTTCATTACAAAAAGGCTAAACACAGAAGTTAATAGTACAATAAATGGTGGCAAATCACTTCAGAAAAGTTAAATGTAGAGAAAAAAATCATTTGGGAACTGCCACAAAAGTAGCACTGTGTCTTTAAGGTTTAAAGTTATCAAATACACCAATATGTTTAGAACTTTTATTTGGAGTTGCAGCTCATGCTCTCATTGTTCGCATCCCCCTCACCTTTTCCTGTTTCAGACACTTGCAGCTGCATGTGGGAAGTTTGCTCCATTCGAAATAAAAGAAAACATGTTTCTGGCGCCGCTGTGTCGGGTCCAGTGTGAAGAATCTGTTCTGGAGAAACTGGATGAGTATTTGTTGAATCCTGCCAATAACCCAGATGGAATGAAGGACTGGTTCAGACAAAAACCTCGTCGTACAGGCCCCACCAAACCCAGACAGACTCTCAGGTGAGACTGTTTATCCCAAACTGTCTAAAAGAAAGTTCACTTGAGTGAGAACTGAAGTGTCTTAAAAATTAACAAACACATTTTCACTGTGATTTCATAATCAATGACGAGTTGTTTCACTGACAAAAATGAGAATAACAAAATAGTAACAAATGGATGATGATAATATTTACTAATCAATTGGAAAAACAGTTTAGAAAAAAGGCTCAGAACTCAGTTTGTTGTACATCTCTGAATCTATGGAACATTATCATACACTGCTACGTGTTTCAAAGTGTATAGTGTTAACATCTGAGAACAAGAATAGTCGCTTTTCCGTTGACTCTCAAATATAAGTTGTGCATAAAAATTCGCCTAATGGAAAAACGATAATTTTGACAAAACTCTTGTTTTTGATTAAAAGTTTTTGCACTGGCAAGAGGTGGTTTTTCAGGCGTTGCAAAATTGGTATATTACGCAAAACTACAATGGAAAGACCTTTTTTGACAACTACAGTCAGGTGAGTTAAAAAAAACATGTGATAACAAGCGAAGAAGAAGAGTTTTAAAAGAAACATGGCGCGGTATGTGTGGACACACCAGGAAACCACATCATTTTTAATTAAGTATCGGATAGAGGGGTAATATATAATCATAATAATGAATATATCTGTAAAACAACATGAAATTTATGTTTGTTTTGGTTCAGTTTATTGGTACAGTTTTGCTGTAACTTTCATTAACCATGTTTTTCTTAAACCTATTTGTGTGCTTCTTCGCAGTGACTGTATAACAGTGGAAGGGCCTAAACCTGACGGTGTCCCAGACCGGAAACGCTACGGACCCATGAAACTGCTGCGGTTTCATGAAAACTACCGTCCAGCTTATTGGGGCACCTGGAGTAAGAAGAGTGCACACATTTCACCCCGTTGTCCACTCAGACAAGACAAGGTGAAAAGTGTGGTTTTTAGCTTTTGTCTTCCATTTTAATACTGACATTTAGTTTCAGCCCAGTAACACAACTTTACTACGGATCCACAGGACTTGTTGGATTATGAGGTGGACAGTGATGAAGAATGGGAGGAAGAGGAACCAGGAGAGTCTCTGTCACATAGTGAAGGGGTAAGTCTCATTAGAGCACGGGTGTCAAACTCATTTCAGTTCAGGGGCCACATCCTCCCAATATGATCTAAAGTGGGCCGGACGAGTAAAATGATAACGTAAAAATATATAAATGATGTCAACTCCAAACCTGTGTTTATGTATTAGAGTGAAAAAAGTAATATTACATTATGAAAATGTTCGCATCTACAAACTATCCTTTAAAAATGAATAACATGAACAACCATGAAACAACTGAAATTCACTAAGAAAATAATTTTAACAATATTATGCCTCAGTTTCTGATTTCCACATGTACATTACAACTTACAGATCACAATAGATCTACAAATACACAAAACATTTAGTAACAGGCAGAATGTTGTTGAAATTGTACTTAGTTTTCTGAAGACATTATCAGGTTATTCACATGTTTTATGAAAAGATAGTTTGTAAATGTAAATATTTTCACGTAATTTTACTTTTTTTTACACTAGTAAAACAAAGAGAATAACTTGGAGTTATTTATAGGTTATTATGATAGTATTTTACTGGTCTGATCCACTTCAGGCTCCTGAAATAAAACGACTGTTAATGTCTTCAGTGTAATTTTTTTTGCATTTCACATATTCATCCCATGGACCAGATTGGACCCTTTGGCGGGCTTTTTTTGGCCCATGGGCCGTATGTTTGACACCTATGCATTAGAGAGTAAAAAGTGCTCTTAATCATAAAATGTTCCTAAATCTATGTTTATATTTTTAAAATTTCCTTTGCATTTAGAGGTGTTATGTTGAACTTTGTTGCAAAACCAAAGCAGCCAGTGATTTGATTTAATTTCATATTATATTAATTAAATGTGGACAAAGAACATGTTGCAAGAAAAACTCGCTGAATATCAAAAATCTAAATTAATTAATTTATGTCATATGTATAAAAACATTCAAAAGTATGTTTTAAAGGCTTCCAAGTCTTAAATAAAAGGTTATGCTACTAGTAATAAATACTCTAGAAATGAAAGAATAAATGACCAGTGAATAGAATTTAACAAACGGTTGAAATGTGTTAAGTCTCAATTGTAATGCTATTTTTTCTGTTTTCTCTTGTTTTTTAATGGCAGTAAAATAATAATGGGTGAAATATTTTCCTCTTTTCAGGAAGATGAAGAAGAGGGTGGTGAGGATGATGATGACGACGATGACGGCTTCTTTGTTCCACATGGTTACCTCTCTGAAGACGAGGGAGCACTTGAAGAAGAGGTATGAAGGAACTATGTGAACAAATACCACATGAATAGCTTTTCTTTCTTTGCTTTTTTAAACTCATTGACTCAATCTCGCAGGACGGTGGTGACCTGGAGAAACAGAAACTGCAGCAGAAACTGAAGGCCAGGGAGTGGGATGAGTTAATGTCCAGTAAGAAGAAGATGAAGGTGCTGGACCCTGTGGTGAGGGGCTGTGTCTGGGAAGCAGAAGGACCTGGGTCCGAGGTTTTCCAAGCTTATGCCATGTGTCTGATCGAGCCGTTACCGAAGGCAGACCACAGCCCCAGCCCTGAGGAGCAGTCGCAGAGGGACCAGAAACAAGCCCAACGTAAGTGACGTAGTTGAACCCTGAAAAGACATGAACCTGTCTCTGCATCTGTGGATGAATTACACCAAACCTGGTCCATCAGGCTGTCAGGATGCTGAGCCCGGTCCAGTACTTAACCCATGGTAGGGGAAAAAAGAGCATATTTGCCAATGCAGAAGGCCAATACAAGAAAAAAAAAAGTAAATATCAGCCGGTCGATATATTGGTCTATCATTAATACAAACATTACAGTATTGTCATATCTTTTGCTGCTGTTATTGAGCCTGGTTACATGATCATAGGAGTTAGATAACTGGGAGTAATCAGATAATTGTAATAATCAGATCCAATGCATTTACCTGCACTTAAGAAATTCGATAATCAAAAAACCCTGGTTTAGACGTTCCAGTCCATTATCACATGTCTTTTGGAGTATGTAGTGATGGCAGAGTGAAACTTCCTGTTATTGTCTTCTACTTATGTTTAACTAAATAACATTTGTTCTGCGATTGTAATTTACACATGCACAGATGTAATAGAATGTAATAAATCAGATTAAGCTGTAGCACGCAGGAAGACATCGGAGTACTGGGGAGAAATCCATCAGTGTTCATCTGATTTCTCATAATCAGATTACTGCAGGTATCTGATAAAGCAGATCAGATTGTCCTGTTTACTTATATCACTAATTACAATAAAACAACTCTATACACATACATTAATTTGACAACTCCAGAAATCGGATAATGGTCAGAGTGTGTGTCTCTCTCTGTGTGTGTGTGTGTGTGTGTGTGTGTGTGTGTGTGTGTGTGTGTGTGTGTGTGTGTGTGTGTGTGTGTG
>JAPTYQ010000019.1:28304663-28317202 GCA_029814465.1 Ostorhinchus cyanosoma
GTGTGTGTGTGTGTGTGTGTGTGTGTGCGTGTGTGTGTGTGTGTGTGTGTGTGTGTGTGTGTGTGTGTGTGTGCGTGTGTGTGCGTGTGTTGGGGAAGACGACATTGTAAAACTACAAATAGTTCAGAATGGCAGTAGTTCAACCAAACTATATTTCTACCCCTGGAGAAATTTAGTTTGGTTGAACTATGGCTAGAAAAAGTAGTTTTAGCAACTACTTTTATTATTTATTTATTTTTTTACATTTTGCACCAATAAGAGTTTATAATTAATTATGGTACATTAAAGCATAGACCACAGTGGAATGTGTGTTGAAATTGAATAAAATGTGTTAAGTGAGACCAAACCTGGTAGAATTTGTATCTTTTCTATTTTTAACTTGAACTTGACATTGTATACATACCTCAGAGTGTGTTTCAGGAAATTCATCAAAGGATCCAGAAGTCAGTGGTGAAGCCCCCGTACCCAGCTGACCCAGGACAGACCACCAGCTGACCCAGGACAGACCACCAGCTGACCCAGGACAGACCACCAGCTGACCCAGGACAGACCACTAGCTGACCCACGACAGACCACCAGCTGACCCACGACAGACCACCAGCTGACCCACGACAGACAACCAGCTGACCCACGACAGACCACCAGCTGACCCAGGACAGACCACTAGCTGACCCAGGACAGACCACCAGCTGACCCAGGACAGACCACTAGCTGACCCAGGACAGACCACTAGCTGACCCAGGACAGACCATCAGCTGACCCAGGACAGACCAGGTCAAAGCTGTGCCACCCTAGTAGTCAAACAGGATACCTGTTTAATTGCTTCATTCGGAAATTGCTGTTCATTTGATGGAGTATCTTGGTCGTTTTTGTGTATTTTTGTTGATTATTTTTATCTATTTTTTGAGTCATTTGTTCACTCTGTTCATGAGTTTTTGTCTCAGACCAGAGGAGACCACAGGAACAGGACCGGTCCTGATGCTGACCTAGTGCCACAGATGAGGGCTGGGGACCCACGACGGGTCCAGGTCATGGATTCACTTTGATTTCATATTTAATATTCTTAACATAATATATTATTAATTTAATAATATAGTGCATTGTTTTAATCTTCAACTTTTTTGTTCTTTTTGTTTTCAGCAGCAGGATGAGGGAATGCTGACTTATGTGAGGAGATGAAACGGACTTGGATTGGATCAACAATAGTAGAATGATATCTCTAAATGTAAGTCAACGTTTTGTCTCTGAAGATGCAGTTTTGTATCCACCACAGTTATACATTTAAGTTATGTGTCAGTGGGTGTCACAGTGGATAACCTGAATTTTATTTTGACGGTGTCTCAGGGAAGACAACAGCGATGCAGATCCTCAATGAAGGAGGAGGTTTGTCTGATGAAGCCGTTCATCCATCAGAGGTTGTTTTCCAACAGAACCAGTAGATCCAGAGGTTTGCACTTCCTGTCTCTTTAGGACCCACATTTACAAAATCACATCATGAAATCACTCTTCGACATCCACACAGTGTTTAATGATTCTTTCTTGATGTTTCAAGATGTGGGTGTAGATGACATTGGAGTCAGTGATGAACCTGTGAGGGAGAGCAGGACCAGACCAAAGACCAGACCCCAGACCCCAGACCCAAGACCCCAGACCCAGACCCCAGAACCCAGACCCAAGACCCCAGACCCCAGACCCCAGACCCCAGACCCAAGACCCCAGACCCCAGACCACACCCTCCCACAAAAAGCCAACAAGCCCCTCTGGACCCTGAAACTGTACCTGCAATAAACCACATAAACTTCAGCTTTTTCTTCTGTTTTTTTTAGAAGAACTGATAAGATGGTGTTTAACCCTTAGGGGTCTGTCAATACTCCTGATTTGGCCTTTATTTAACACATAAAATATGAAACGTATGTATGTTTGGTATAGTTTTTTCATCACTCTCTCACTATATGATCATATATTTCTTTTACTCTTCTTTTACTCATCGCCTACTGGGGTGTAAATGTGTGTGTGACTGTGTGAATGAGAGGAATTTTAAAGCGCTTTGGGCACCATGAAGGTGCATAAAATACACTAGATAAGCTCAGTCTATTTACCATTTTATCTTATTTTATTAACATACTGGACCCAAAAACACACAAAAATAATATAATTAAATTTGAAAAAAATAATACGATTTATTGCACTGAAATCCACAATCATGCTCAATGATCTGAGAAGTTGAAAGAGTAAAGCAGGTTTGTATATTAACATATAAAGTGGTTTATTTGTCTATTCATCATATCTCCATGTTTTCATGGTCGATCAAAGTCAAACAAACCCTTTTTCTTTTCTAATGCCAGAGACCAGAGTTCAGACGTTTCTTAAGGTGTCCACCACAAACTGGATTTAGAAACTGTAGATTTAGTGTTTAAGTGTTGACTGGTGAGTAAGGAAGTAGTTAATGCTACTGTAATAGAAAGTTGTAAAACCTCTACCAGCTTTTAACATAAACTGTGTTCATACATGATACTGTTTGTAAAATGTTCTGTGGTATAAGACCTCATGAGTTGGAATACATCATTAAGTTTCAGTTCATTTAGAGATACGTTAGACAGAAACTAGATGAAAAACTGTAGTCTGAAAAGTAACTTTGAAAGGTACAATGTCTGATTACGAAGTAGAGTAACAGAGTAAGTGTAAAGTTATTTCAAAAAGAAATACTCAAATAACTCCAAAATATATGATATAATAGTTATGTTACAGTTATGTTAGTAATGTATGACAGTTAGTTCTGTTTCACACAACAGAAAACTTGACTCATTTGTATGAACAACTAAACTGAAAAGCTTAACTGAGTTTTTCCAAACGATGATTTGTTTTTAGTTTGTGGTAAAACTTCAACGGAAGTTTCATTGAAATTTAAGAAATTATGAACCAAAGAAAATAAATATCTGTGAAACATCAATCAAAGACAAGCAAGCACTGATAAGATGAGCAACTCAAAGATATAATATATTTAATATATTTTTAAAACGTGCAGTAGGTTTGTTCAAGTTTATGTTTATTTTGCTTTTGCATTATGTTGAACTCCTTTGAATGACTTTCTATACTGTCTGGTCGTTCACTCTGCAGCGGTGCATTGTATTCGGTAAGGTATTCACATACAAGTCAATATGTACAAACTGTTCCAGAGAACACTGTTCTACTATTGGGATTAAAAATTAAGTCATTCATCATATTATTATTTGCCCCATTTCACTCTGATGGTTTATAGCCCATTTTGGATCCTGTACTATAAACTGTCAGCTATGAGAAAGGAGACCAAATGTAGACATTTTATTGTTATTTCTGTAGCCTATGTTTTCTGTGAGGTCTAGGAAATACAGTCTCTAAGATAAACACTTGAATGCAGATTAGGTTGTATCATCTATAGTTCTTTATGGGCAACAGTGTAGTTTGTGTGCAATGCATGACCCTCATGGCAAAAAATACCTCAGTGACTGAAAAACTCACGTTTTTTAGTCTCACATATATGCAATAAAATCAGTGTTGTTGCAACTTTTTGACACAGCCAAGACTCTAATCACCAGAGATCTCAAATGTCATTTTTGGTGGATAACAGAACAATAATATTGTTGTATGTTAATTTTATAGCATTTTGTGCATGTATATTTTTGATTCGAGGGTCCCCATAGGGTAGTAAATCAGAGGGATTCATGAGGGTTCAATAGAGTTACTGTATTTGACAGCGAATGAGAAGGTTTAACTTTACGAGCAGCACGTGAATGCAGCATGCCATGCCACTATTGCCACGTCAACGTGACGTCGTAGGAGGTGTCCGGGTTTGGAGGCGTACGTTGACACTAGAGCTACAGTCTGAGTCTGCTGGCATTAATGGTTTTACACCGAAAGGAGCTGCACTGAGAGGTGAGAGTGTCATGTCTCCTTTATAATTCTAACCTTTATGTTTCTCCTCAGCTAGTCGCTTCTTATTTTAAGCTAGCTGCGTGTCCGTGTGTCTCCAGTGGACCCGGGCAGATGCCGGTGGTTGACACTCGTGGGCAGTTGAAGACAGCAGCTAACACAATGACTGAGAAACGGAGCCCACGGCGTTAAGAAGAGATTAGGAATAGAAGAGTTTACTTAGATATAGATAACTGTTTTCATCAAGCTATGCTAATAGTTCAGCACAGGGCAGGGTCTCTGTCTGTTGCTGAGGCAACTTCACAACCACACAGAAGACTTAAAGCTCAAACATATCAGATAACTGAGCTTTCTTGACATTCTTAGCTGTTTTCCTTTTGAATTCTATGTTTAGTCGTTTAAGTAAATGTACTGGTGTGTGATCCTGGAGCTCACAGCATCCCAGTCATAAGCCCCAGCAGTGCGATGATTTCCTGGTCCATCACACAGGTTTGTCAGGGTGTGGGTTCAGATCCAGCAACACATTCCGGGACTGACTTCATTCAAGGTTTTTCATTTCCTTGTGCAGGGTGTTCTTTAATAGAGCCAGTCTTACCTGAATCACACAGGATTGTAGGCAAATTATGTGACGTAAGGTCCACCACCCTCAGCTTTAATGACTGTCATCATCCTTTAATTAATGTAGAGTTTAAAGAGACATTTAGGTAAAGCTATTAAGACAGAATTCATGTCTACATATCTTTAATGAAATCTAATATCTGTTTCAGTGTGGAAAAGGTCATCAAAAGCATCTTCAGCCATGGACCGTAGCACCAGTGGACTTTCCCAGAGACTGGCTGAGGCCGGCCAATCTCACCTCCTGCAGTTCTGGGATGAGCTGAGCCCTGAGGCACAGGCAGAACTGACTCTTGACCTCCAGGGGATGGACTTTCAGGAGATCAATGGGTTCTTCAAGAATGCTATGAAGATGTCCAGCAGCAACAAAGATGAGAAGATGGATGCTCGCATGGAACCAGTACCCCGGGAGGTTCTTGGTAGTGTGACGAGGGACAGGGAGTGTCTCAAAGACTGGGAGCTAGCAGGTAAACACTTACTACCTGAGATTTCACATTTGTTTGATCATATAATGAAACAAGGAAGAATCTTTTCAGTTATGCTGGAGTTTATTGGCCCAGTTGCTACATCATAACATATAACGAAACATTCCAGCAATTATTAGTAAACGGAAGGACTTGCCACATTAACGCGGGTTCTTTGTCATCCAGACATAAGGAAATGAATCCTGGCAATTAAGTTTTACTGCACATCAACTTTCATATAAGAAGTGTTGGTTTCCAAACAGAAGAGAGTTACATTTTCCTGCTAATAGACATGAAAGTCTGGATAAGATTAAAGCATCATATGAGAACTCAGGTGCTGTTTTCAGATGGTTAACTTGTAGGGTTATCTTAATCAAAAGCAGCCCCTTTTAATTAACCTTATGTAATGTCTCATTGCAAAACCTTAGTTAAGGAATATCAGGAACTCCCTCTGTGCTAGCTGTGTGGTTTCATAAACTCACAAACTATCGTCAGTCCCAGCCTCCATGGGCAATGGTTTGACGTATGAGTGGGCTAGCTTGTGTTGTTCATTATGTTTTGCATCATCCATGTTGCAGTGGGGGTCTGAGTTGACAGTGGAGGGGAGGGGGGGGGCAGCACCCGAACATCTGGTTTTGATTTGGCCCTGACGTAAACAGGGTTTGGTGCTTGACCCACATTTATGAGGTCACTCTCTTCTGTCAGGACCAAGTCATTGTGCAGGGTGTGGTTGTATGTGCGTGTGTGTTTGTGTGTGTATGCGTGCGAAAGTGTGTGTGTGCGTTTGCATGTTTGGGAGACTAGTCAAAGTCTAGCAGGCCCTGCCTAGTTCACTGGTATGAACCTTGTCTCCTGGTACTTAGACAAGTAAAAGCAGTGTTGCAGTTTATGTAAGATAAATTTGAAGAGTTATAAACAATGAACCACACCATGAAAGGTAGTGATAGAATTGGGCAAGGTTATTAGATCTTAGGTCTGTGCTAATTTATCATGTTACATTACCAGAGTCCTGTGGGCATAAAACGCAATATGACAGCTTCATAAAATTGATTTACCCTTCTTATCATTAGGCTTGTTATTATTTATCTGAGATGGTCTATGGCCATCACTACAGATTAGATATTGTGTTGGTAAAACAATATGACACACTATCAAATTAGAAAATAGGCCTGTGTTCATTATCTTAAATAAACATTATAGGCGAGAAATTACATAAAGTAGGCTAAGAAACAGTAGTTATTTATTTAATTTTTTACTGTGTCCCTCTTCAGGTTTGCAATGCATCTCTCAAAGCAAAGTGGCTGCTCTGCTGCTGGCTGGAGGCCAGGGAACCAGACTGGGGGTCGCTTACCCTAAAGGCATGTACGATGTGGGACTGCCATCCCACAAAACCCTCTTTCAGATTCAGGCCGAACGCATTTTGAAGCTGCAAGAGTTGGCTGAGCAGAAGCATAAAACTAAGTGCTGTATTCCCTGGTAAGATATCTTGACAAAGTATTTAATTTGTTGTGTCTGGAAAAAAAAGAATCATGATCTGATAGATTAGTGACATTTTATCTGTGTTTAAAACGATGCAGTATTTTCTCTTTGCATGAACTGGGTCAAATGACGGTCTGTATCTAAGGACACTCAGTCAAGAGTGTTGTGTTCCAGGAAAAGGATTAGTTCCCTGTGGAGCGAACAAAATTTTTTTTATAACAAGGTAGTTACTGGAGGTTATATAAGAATCAGCCCAGTGAAATAATTAGATTCTGTAAGGAAGTTATTACCTTTTTATTGTTTGTCATATATGTAACTTTATTTATCTGAAAGACGTCGTCAGCTTTCGGACTTTGTCATCATGTAACAGTCTTTATTCCTGGATGGTAACAAACTGTCATCTTACTCAAAGGTGTTTTTCTAAGATCTTTTTCATTAGATGTGTTTTACAACCTTTTAACATCGACCCTTCTCTGCAAACCATAACCATAAGCTACACTTCAACTTAAATAGAACTATAAATGCAATATGCATATTTTTCAGCTCCATTTAAAAGGGAACATCCTCTAGTTTCTGTATTGAACATCTGACTGAAGTACTAAACTACATCATATTTTTCCTTAACCCTAAAATTTGTTGCCGGTGACCTGGTGGATGTTACGAGGTTTTCAATGGGTCCATTTTAGGAAAATATTCCAAAAGAGTGGAAATTAAGTTGTGCAACTTTCTGTGTTGCCTTCAGGTACATCATGACCAGTGGCAGGACAATGGAATCCACTATGGAATTTTTCTCGCGGCATAACTACTTCGGTTTGGACAAGAAAAATGTCATCTTCTTCCAGCAGGGCATGCTACCTGCCATGGACTACCAGGGCAAGATCATTCTGGAGAACAAAGGCAGACTCTCCATGGCCCCGGGTATGTAGATTTTACATCGTTGAATTTAATTTTGGATTTTTTTGGGTCAGTGTCTCCCACCTGCTAAGTGGAGTCCATACATCTCAAATGACTGTGTTTGTACCTTTGTGTTTCAGATGGGAATGGGGGTCTTTACAGAGCCTTAGGGAACCAGGGCATCATGGAGGACATGGAGCAAAGGGGCATTCAGTTCATCCATGTGTACTGTGTAGACAACATCCTGGTTAAAGTTGCAGACCCCTCCTTTATTGGCTTTTGTGTAGAGAAGAAAGCAGACTGTGGCGCTAAGGTATGGTCTATCCCTATTTTTATCAACCTGTTTCAGTTTATGTCACACACTAACATACACATTCATGTATGGAAAACTGGAGTTAAACTCAGAGTCAAATCTTTCAAATTCACACTCTTACATTATGAATTTTGTGAATATTATGTGATTAAGAAAATATCTTTGTGTTGCCGTCCTGTGATTTGGCAAAGAAACACTGCAAAGAGAAAAGCAAAGAAAAGAATCAACACCTGACTTCTTTTATCACAGACTGAAATTCTCATAATTTTGACGTATAGGAAAGATTTGTAGGTGAATTGAAAGTGAAGTTAACACAGTGAAGGCAGTAGGTTTATCATTTTTCTTGTTATAAATTGCTTAGATATGATCCCTCTGACCTGAGACATGATAAGCTCAGATGTGCCTTTTATCAGACCAGGAAGTAATAACATTGGAAAGATGGGAGCACCAGATATTGTACTCAGACCAGGCTAAGATAGGTCTAGAAGAGTTTTTCTAACACTTATGTGTGCAATTTTTGCCTATGCACTTTATACAATTAACATAAACTGCAAAATTATACTACTTAACTAAGACTGAGAGTGAAGTTTATTTTTCATTCCATGTTGTCCCAAAAGTGACTAATTTTGCATGTTTACTTTGGTTGTGTTGTTCAAACATTAACCCATAATGACTCAATGCTACTCTTATGACAGTTCCCAAATGATTTTTTCTCTTTTTATCCTTTTTTTTAAGTGCTTTATCACCATTTATTATAATATTATCCTCTATATTTTTCATTTTTCACTGTAAGTCATGTTTTTTCCTGTATTTTATTTCCTATATTTTATTTAGATACCTATAAAAACTCAAAGTAAATTCAATGTTATTATATGAACAACAGAGAAAACAGAAGAAAAGTAATTTTTTCAGCAAAGATATCATTAACTGAACATAAACCCAGTGTCTCCATCCACTCTCACTGATCCAACACTATGGGTTTTACTGGTGAATCAATGTTGTAGAAGATGACGGTGTTTTCACGGTAACTACGGAGCCTCTGAACAGCCACATGGGTCATATCAGATGACCATGAAAAGATAAGAGTGTGAGTAGGAAAGAAGATATTTTACACCAGTTATTTACATGAATTGATAGAATTAGTGGATCAACAGGGATTAAATAGTTTAGATCAGTGGCTGTTTGGGTCTTTATGGGTTAAAAGCTATAAGACCAGTTGTTACATTACAAATGTCATTCTCCAAGCAGCTGCACTGACTTCAACTCACCACCAGGTGAGGATGTAGGACACATAGTTTCCTCTCCTCATCATGGCTTTCTAGGAAATTTGAGGGCTTGAACCCAGAATTTCCCTGCAGTTCAGCCATGATCTCAGATGACACGACTGTTATGCAGAGATGACAGTATTTTTCCTTCATCATTTTCTTCTGAAACAGTGCAGTTAAAAACAAATCAGAAATACAAACCAATAAACAGACTTAATTCTTTTTTTAACATATTAAAATTAGTTTCTAATCCTGATATTTTTGTTTATACATACAGTTGACATAGTCTTACAGAGCCAGTCAGTCAGTTTGAAAGTAGTTAAGAATGCACAATGTGTTGATAAATCCAGTGGTTTAAGTTCTGTCTTAAGCTTTTGGAGGGTTTTGTCCTTACAAAACTAAAACTCCGTCTTACTTTGAACCAAGAGAAAGACACACTTTATATCACTATTTAAATACAAGTGCTGTATTTATAGTTCTTGTTGGCTCATGTTTATATTTGATCAGAAATGCAGTAGCATCTTCTGCCATCTGGCTGCAGAACCTGTGAGGGCTGGTTGAGGCTGTGTGTTTTTACTCTCCTACTGAAGCTGTGAGTAGAAAAGTGAATGTTGGCTTCCTTTTGATATTTAACGTTAACAATGGCCTCAGTGTGAGGGGGAATCCAATCCAATTTTGGATGAAAAAAGCATTTATAGCATTTACAGTAAACCTCTAACTGTTGTTAAACCTGTTGGCCTGCTCTTATAAAACTGTTTTCCACTTAGTTGCTAATATTGTTGATCCAAATAATGAAAAAGAAAATTATTTAACCTGTTGTTGTATTGTGACTGCCGCTACTGCTGCCACAATACTACTAGCAAATTAGACTTTTATTATTATTAAATATTTTTGTGTTGTCATTATCATTATCATTATTACTACAATTAGTATTCTCCCCCTCACTCCCCCCTCTATGTTTCTCACTTTCATTCACACTCCTCTCTTCCCCTTTTCCTCATTGCCCCTAATTAATCTATATTTCTATCTATATAGTTGCTCGTTACATTTATTATCTTTTTCACTGTAATATGTTGTTGTCGTTGTTGTTTGTCATTACTCTGTCGTTGTTGCTTTTGGTTTGTTTTTGTGTGATTTTCCCTTTGTTTATGTGTTGTTTCTCTGTCCACAATGTCTTATTAACTATCACTAATAATAAAAAAAAAATAGAGAACAGACTTAGAAATTTTACAAAATGTATGAGTTGCCAACACAGTCACTAATGCTTCATATGTAGAGGAAGTTGGTCTAATTACTGACGCCTGACATCTCCCCCTTGTGTAATAGGATGTGATTAACTTATCATAACATCTGTGACTAAACCTTGTTGCCATGTCATTAAAAAAAAAAAAAAACAAAGTCTAAAGTATTTCCATCTCATCTTACTCATCTTTTTTTCTGGCACGTCTTCTTAGATGACCTCTAAATATGCATATACGTCTGTCTTTTATACGGCATATTAACTGAGGTCTTTCTCACCGACTCAAACTGACCGTGTCTTGGCATGTTCTTTCCACACAGAAATAAATTTCATCATGCTGTGTATATTTTCCACCTATCAGAGAACAGAGTGAAATATTTAACTGTGTGGAACTGAAGATCATCCAGACCCCACTCCTGTTTGACATTATGAGTTTTGCGGTGGAGCAGAGATGGAAGGATCAGATCAGAGCGGAGTCCCACCCTCCCGTCATAAATTACTAACTCCACTACACTTCATGTGGCTTCGCTGCCCCCACCCCTTTCACCAACCCCCTCATCAGGACTCCAGTCTGTCATTAGGAACCAGCAGATGGGGAGAGGGTTTTTTCGCTCACTTCAGACTATTACTCACTGCCTGTAGAAAATGAAACACACTTTACTCCACTATTTAAGTTTGCAAACCTTATTCTAGTAACAAAACAGCCTAAATTTAGCATGTTTTGAAGTTTTAAGATGCCACCACCTTAAATATGTTGAATCTGTCTGATGAGCTTTGTTCCAAACCAGTCATCTCAGGCGTCTGTGGTATTTGGCTCATTAACCAGCTGATGGTTTTAGTTACACAGTGTATATTTGTAAGTTAATTGTGGTTCCAATCAAGTCTGCCACTCTGCTATGTGGAAGAACAACACTGTGATATGGAAGATGTGTTGAAAGGGGAACATTAAGGATATATTTATTACTTTTCCAGGATATTACACAATTAAAACTGTCAGTTTAAAACGTGAATAGTTGAGGTTTTCTATTCCAGTGGGTTTATCAAGTGAATTGTCTGATTAAAATCACTCTAGCCAATAAAATACTAAGATTGATTGTCTTAATATGCATTTTCCTGTTGATGAAAGCTTGACTTTTAACCCTTTTATTCATATTTGTGTTAAAGGGGTCATATTTTACGAAACCCACTTTTATTAGTCTTTGGTAAAAGTCAGTTAAACTTGAAAGCAGTAAAGAATGAATATTTATTGTAATGATTATTATGATTAACTGATTATACATTTTATAGTGATAACACTTTTGGCCATATTTAATTCTACTTGTACTTATTTTGTAGTTCTGCTTTGTAAATAAATACACTGATGTTGATACAATACTGAGGAAACGTCTCAGGTCACCATTAGATCTGTTATTTTGGCAAACACGCATGACCATACATGTGCAATTCTCAGTCTGTGCATTAAGATACAGCCAAGGTTTACAGGAAATATGTACAGCGATAAAACAATTAGCTTTTGGGAAAAAAACCCTCTTCATAGCCAACTGTTCAGTATTTAGTGTAACCCTCTGATCTTTACATGGATGGAACTATTTTGTACAGAATATGAGTTTTACTGCACTAGTACCAGTGTTTTACTTCAGCTTTTATTTATTTTTCATATAGTGTGGGTTAGTTTTTATCTTTGGAACAGATAGACTCACACTGATTATTGACTTAAACCTGTAGACACTGTAGTTCCGATTTTTGTGTGTGTGTCTTAAAGGGGTCGTATTTTACTAAACCTACTTTTATTAGTCTTTGGTTCATTTATTTATATATTTGGACCCTAATAGTTCATAAAGTTTGAATTTGAACCCTTCAGTTCCGGCAAAGCTATATTTATATTCATTTTGTCAAAAATCGAGTGGATTTCTTCAACCTGTTTCAATTCCTGCTTAATTTGTTACGTCTATAACTAGATACGTCACAACATTTGCACATATAAGGTCAAGACTTCAGACGACATAATTGTTGATCAGCAGCAGCGGTTGTAGTCCATACTGAAAATATGTCCAAACTTCAAACCGATTACCTAAAATGTTCAGTTGTTGGTTGTATTAACGAACACAAGTGGTTGGGACAGAGCAGCACAGCCAACAACCTGGAGGAGGTGGAGTCATTTGCATTTAAAGGGCCAGCGCTCAAAATGATCTTTCTGGTGTCATTACTCAGAAATAAGGTTAAAGATGGACCAGGGGAATGTTTAAAATGCATATTTCCATTAAAAAAGGAAAATATCACTCCTTTAAAGGGAGCATATTGGTGGTGTAAGTATTAATGTGTCCAATAATTCACCAGGTTAGAGGGTTCTTTCTACAAAT
>JAPTYQ010000019.1:28491087-28501682 GCA_029814465.1 Ostorhinchus cyanosoma
TTAATTTGCCCAAATTGAGTGATGGGGTACACATTGTTTTGAACAAAAAACGATGGGCCTATTCATGACTAATTCATGTGTGTTTTTGCAATGTAATAATGTAACAATTATCATGACATTTTTTTGTCAATCTTAATTTTGGAGGCCCCTGCCAAGCAGTTGAGGCCCTACGCACTCTGCGTAGTCTGCGTATGCGGAGCGGCGGGCCTGTATACAGGACAGCACTAAAAGGGCCCAGAGGTAGGATGTCAAATGTGTGCATGTTTTAAACAGTATTATGCTGACCTGTGAACATGGCCTGTTGCTATTGTGTTGTTTTTTCATATTTATGTGTTAAAATAGTCAGAGCAAGAAACTCTCAGTAGCTTCCACCTAGGTCTGTTAAGCAGTGTGACAGTTTGGTTGTCAAAAGTATTTGCTGAAGGGGTAAGATTTATTTGACAATGAAAATACAAACCAATCTAATGTCAAATTTATTGTGTGGTGGATATCTAGAATACTTAAGTAGTAGCTCCTGTATCTATATGCACACTCAAGCCTTTCTATCATGCAGAGTATGAGTCCTCCTTAAACCTGCTCACGATGTCCATTACTATTCAGTTTTGTTACAGATATTTAAAGTTTAGTATTTTATATATTTTCCTGATCCTTTCACTTTTCCACATGGACAAATCTGTTCAACTACATCTTAACATGCAGGGGGTTTTCTAGAAAAGTTTTATATGAAGGAGCACCACATCATAAGGGAGCAAAGTGAAAGCAACCGAGCAGGGCGGATGGTGTGAAGCCTTTGAAAAATTGAAGGTACAACGGGGCATTCTGAGGTTATCTGAGAGGGAAATTTTAACTCTTGTGGTCATCCTGAAACTTGAGAAATAAAGACAATCAAATGTAAATTATACAGAACTCCTGTAACACAGGACTAAACATGACAAATATTACTACTCACATCCTTGTACATACATTAACAATATCAGCAAGTAAAACACACACAAAAAAAGGCAGTGTAACATGTACACTAACATAAGACTGAATCTCCTCGACTGACCATGGTGTAGTTTTGGGCTGTCATCATGTGGATTAATGTACCGCTATATTTACTGTCAACTTCTGCATCTGTTTTTGGTAAAGCAGCGGGTCACAGAGACAACTATCTGACCAATCAGAGGTCTGCAGGGTTTATACGTCACATTTTAGTATCGCTTCTTGGAGCTTGGGTGGAGTGATACCCAAAAACTAGTACTGGGTACCAGATTCCAGCTCTTTATTTGTAATGGAAACGCAAAAAGACAGAGCTGAGTCGAGTCGAGTCAAGTCGAGCCAGTACCAGTGGAAACGCAACATATGATTAGAATGTTTTTGGAGTAATAATGATGTTTTTGATGATGTGACTTAATGTTCAATTGGCAAATCAGCAAAAGGGCGCTTGCCGATTGCATGAGGGCACGGCGCCCTTACTACCCTGCTCAGAAAAAACCCTGACATGGAAATCTAAAAGACCAACCACATGACAACCACATGTAGATATGGTTAAAATGATCCAAACCAAACACCATAATGGGAAAGAATGGGGATTAAAATGACTATGAACCTTGCATAGTTGTTGTGATTTGACCACTAATGATCTATTGGGTTTTACATGCCCAGCCCTCGGAAAGGTTTACATAGATTGGTCAGAAAAATATAAAATATCCAGTGAGCAGCAGTTATCTGAGCCAAAATGCCAAAGGTGAATGGCCAGACTGGTTTGAGCTGATAAGAAAAAGCACCAGTACCTCAAATAACTGGTGACAACCAGAGTCTGCAGAAGGACATCTGTAAACAGCCAACACACCAGAGTTTGAAGCAATTGAGTCTGAGTCATGTTGTCTGCAGAAATTTTCACACTAAATCACATTAATCCTCCAGGAGCAAATCCAAGGCACCAGCAGAGAGAAAAAAAAAGCTCTTTTACAGAAGTTAAAACCTCTGACAAAACGGGCTGGACGTAGACAGCCGTCTGGTTGGAGTTATGAATGAGAAAAGAAGAGTGTGTTTGCAAATAGTATCCAATAAAAGTGGCTGATGAGTGTAGGTTAGAAATGTGTGCTCATGTTCTGGTTACTCTGAGTACCTGCATATATTCAGCCTCCTCCTCTATCTGATTTCATCAGCCTCAACCCACTCCTCAGAATGTCAGTTCATCTCATTGTAAATATTTCCGTGTCTGCACTAGAGTCTATAACGGCACACATCAGACTTAATTGCGATTTGGAGTAGAGTAGAGTGTAGTAGTGTTGTTTGCACATGTAACATACCCTGTGTTCATCTTTACACTAGTGTTCAGCCATGGTTCGACGTGTGGCAGTGGTGGGAGCTGGCAGTTCTGGTCTGGCATGTATCAAGATCTGTCTGGATGAAGGCCTGGAGCCGGTTTGCTTTGAAAGCAGTGATGACATTGGTGGACTCTGGAAATTTAAGGTGAGTGTTGGTGGAGTTTTAACCCTTTAAGTGCCAAAGTTGCAATATTGCAACAAGCAACATAACTGAATGACACAGACCACAGCTCCAGATAGAGTTTCCAAATCTTGTTACCACCTAAATGGTAGACATGTGCCCCTTCAATCCTAACACCATTTCAGAGCATGTTTCTATTCAAAGTGAAGAAGAAAATCCAGTTTCAAAGACGTGGTCCTGAGCTGGTTTACTAAGTATATAAGTAGTAAAGTTTATTTAGTTTTTGTTTTGATAGATAAGGACAGATTTGGCTACTCTGCTGCTTGGCTAAAAAGCTACTAAAACTTACTACATTTTACTTTCTACTAATGTTTAAGATCATGTCTTTTAGGGATAAGAGGAAAAAAAAACAACTTCCATCTATGTACAGAGTTTTCAGAAATTTTTACATTTTACTAAAAGTTACACAATCCAACATGGCCACCATCTAGTGATGTCACAATATGCAAATTAGATGAGTAGATTTTACTGTCATCATAAACTTTGGGTCATACCCAATATTTTTTTCATTTACTTTATGACTTTATCTCTAACCACTTCTAAGCTACAGCTTTTTGAAATCTAAATATTTTCTTAACTCTGGTGCATAAAGGGTTAAAAAGCATTACATATAGTTGCTTTGTTTTCACCTTGTAATCGTGAGCGACAGTATTTAAGCTCTGTTTCGTCCTTTATTTCCACAGGAGTCACTGGAGCCGGAGCGCACCAGCATCTATCGCTCTCTGGTAGTCAACACCTCCAAGGAGATGATGTGTTTCAGTGATTTCCCCATGCCTGCTCATTTTCCCAACTTCATGCACAACTCCATGCTCCAGCAGTACTTCAGACTCTACGCCGAACACTTTGACCTGCTCAGATACATCCATTTCCAGGTGATTATCCTTCCCCCTCACCAGTATTTGACTGGCATTGTCATTTCTATGTAAACTCAAAGCTTTGAATGTGTATTTGTGTGATCATGTGCCTCAGACAACAGTGAAGAGTGTGACACAGAGGCCAGACTTTCCTCAGACTGGTCAGTGGGATGTAGTGACTGTAAACAAGGATGGAGAAAAAGAAGAGCACGTCTTTGATGCAGTTATGGTGTGTTCAGGACACTACACCCACCCATTCTTCCCAGTATCAGATTTTCCAGGTCAGTCAACACTGCTAACATGTTGGATAACTGTTGTCTGACTCTGCTGGATTAATATTAACCCTTTCTCACCCATATTCCTCCATCTCTCTGTTTTCTTCCAGGTCATGAGACCTTTTCTGGCCAGTGCTGCCACAGTTGGGAGTATAAAGACGCAGATTCCTGCAGAGGGAAGAGGGTGGTGGTGGTCGGTATTGGCAATTCTGGGGGAGATATAGCTGTGGAGATCAGCAGATTTGCAGACAAGGTGAGGAAGTTGAAGAGTTCCAGTGTTCAGCAGAGGTAACAGCACAGTTACTGAAAGATGAATCAATCACCAGATGTTTGGGCTCATATGTGACTTTGTTTTTCATTTCTGTTGGATCAGCATCAGTCACATCATTCTGTTTCAGGCCTCTTGTATTTCTGGTTCCATATCTGATGTGATTTTTTTAGTGCTGCCTCATGCAACTTTTATGTCACTCCAGATCAACATTTGTTGTAATCTGAGCTGACAGGTATCACTAGGTGAAAGAACCTCTTCATTCTTGCCTAATTTTCTTCCTTTGCATTTTCTGCACATCTGCTTATAGATAGAAACAAAAAATACTGACATAAGTGACTGTATAAGACTTCATCAGTTCTACTCAGAACTGAGTTGTTCTGTTCTCTAATGAAGTCTCTTGGATGAGATGAAAAGCTTTCAACAACAAAATCAATCCAGTTAAACTTTGAAAACAGCTAAGGCAAATGAGAACTTACACAGACGTCTTACATCAGTGACATACAAGAATTAAAAATTACTCTAGACACAAACATTTAATGTGCATTTTAAAATTTTTTCCTCTGAAAATGTTTATGGAAATGGAATTTTTTTTGTTTAAAGTTAGGTAAAAGTTTTATTTTGCTCACCTGAAGTGAATTTCACCTTTTTTGCCCAACAGAAAATGTGTGTAAGAATAAATGAAAATATTTATGTGAAATATATTCTGATGTAGTGAATGTTTACCTCAGGTGACTGATCAGCTTTTTGTGGCAGATATTTTGATAGTGGTGGCAGCAGCATGGCCCTACATGGACAGAAGAGCATGGAAGTAAACATGTAGAAAAGTGTAAAATGTGTCTGACTTAACAGGTCATGTGGACTAATTAGAAGACTGAATTATTCCTCTGAACAACAGCAGAATGCTGTGCTTCTTTTCTATTATTTGCTCCAAACTAGTTTATAGAAATATACAAAATTGGCATTTCTATTTTTTTACGCATTTTTTCAAAAGTTGAATTCAGATTCATTTGGACATTTTAAGAAAACAAAGGTAGTGAGTAATATCTTGTTTCTGTGAGTATGGGTCGGTTCAGGACTGTGACCAGTTCAGAATATAATGAAGTGAGTTTGAGGGAGTTGTATTGCAAAATAATTAAAAACAATGCAAACAGCAAAAAACAATGGATCTGAACAACACATGTGATTTGACCTGCAGCGTCAACATAGCCACTGTGAACTGAAGGCATGCATTCATTTATTCATCTGTTCTATGGTTTCTATGGTTTCTATGGTCTGTAGACCCATACACCAAAGTTCAGCCCCATGTATTTGTATTGTTGAACAGACATTTCTCAGCACACGCCAAGGGGCCTGGGTGATGGGCAAGATGTCCAGCAGTGGTCTTCCTCTAGACATGATCGCCATCACCAGGCTGAACAGCATCCTCATGTTCCTTCTTCCAAACACTTTGGTCAACTGGGCAGCAGAGAGAGCCCTGAACCACAGATATGACCACACACTCTACGCCCTGAAGCCCAGGCACAGGTGACCGCAGACACTCTCAAAAGTCCCAACAGTATACCTTTTAACTACTCTGTGTACTGGATGAATCTGCTTTAACCTCCTAAGACCCAGGAAATGTCAGGAAAGTACACATTTTGGCTTTTTTAATTAAACAATTGCCTATATTGGAAACATCATGATGCAACAGTTTTTTCAGATGCATTTTTTTAGGTTATGGAGTGTCCTTTGCAGTGGACAATTTTGTTGGGGTTTTTTTTTGTGTAAAGTTGCCAAACTCTTGTCCACAAACGTGAACCCAAAACCCATAGCTGGGTCTTAGGAGTTTTAGGGTACCCGTATTTCTAAAGATCATGTATAATACTAGCGGTTCCGTCAGGTAACTTACGTTATAGCCTGTTGTCAAATACATTCTAAGTCACTGCTCTGTCAGTCAGGCATGGTCAGAGACATATTGCCTCTTTCACAGGCTGTTCCAGCACCCGGAGTGACAAAGGTTTGTTGATTTGAATTCATGGAGTGCAAATCTTTCGGCTGTGCGAACAGCAAGCATGAACATGAGCTTTCCACTCAATCTTGCTTACTGACTGCTGCTTTTTTACTTTTGGCTGGCAATGGCTGCTCCCCATAAGTTCTGCCCCCACATGTAATTCTAGTACAGCTATTTATGATGATTTTTACCCCACCCCCCAAAGGGGAGGCAAGGGTATTGTTTTTGGTTCGGCTTTTTTGTCTGTTTGTTTGCTTGATGCCAGCAACTTTACGCAAAAACTACTGGAGCATTTTCCATGACATTTTCAGGAAAGGTGGTCCAGAATAGATCCCATCAAATTTTAGTGAATGTAGGTCAAAGGTTAAGGTCAAGGTCACCAAAAATATATTTTCGCAAAGATAAGATAGGGCAAATCAGTTAAAATGTTAGCGAGGGGCGGGGTTTGCTGTGCCTGACACCACTTGTTTAAATGTATTTTTTACTGTATTTGAACCTCTCTTGCTTATAAGTAATATACAAAGCATGGTTAATGTCATAAGCATGACTGGTACAGGTCCCCTTTAAATGCAGTTGAGTACATAATGGTCAACCTTCACTAAATGCCTTTCCTTAAATGGATTTCTCCACCACAATTTAACAGAATTTAAAAAAAATGAATAAGTAACGACTAAGAAAACATCAAGATTTCTTAAAAAACTCATTTCTTCTTGTAAGTGTTGCATTTATGGATAGAGCTGATAACAGTACTCACACTTCAGTTAATTCTTCCTTCTCTTCTCCAGATTAATGGACAAACGGCCGTTGATTAATGATGATCTTCCTGGTCGAATCCTAATAGGGGAACTAGTGATGAAACCCAATCTCAGAGAATTTAAAGGATCTGCAGTTGTATTTGAAGACGGTACGGTGGAGGAGAACATTTCCACTGTGATCTTCTGTACAGGATATATTGCAAACTTTCCATTCCTGCCTCCAGTTCTGTTTGAGGGGCCTCAGGGAGAGTTCACCTTGTACAAGTGAGGGTTTATAAAGCATATTGTCTAATCACCTTTGCACAAGGATTCTCATCATGTCAAGATTATTAATGTTTTTTTAACACATTTTTCAGGAGAGTATTTCCTCCATCCTTACCTCAACCCACACTGGCTGTTCTGGGTCTTTTCCAGTCAAAAGGGCCAGTCATGCCCCTGGTGGAAATGCAGGCTCGCTGGGCTGTGAGGGTCTTTAAAGGTGAACATGTGTGAGCTTTAAACACACATATGTGCTTTAGGTCTAAGATCCCAGTGTCACCTGTTGTGTCTTATTTTTTAAGGTCTGAGCCATCTACCAAAAAAGGAAAACATGCTGTCGATTATTGAAGCTGAGAGGAAGAAAAACATGAAAAGGTAAAATCTTCACAGAAAAGAGGCTGTTGGACATTTCAATCTAACACTTATATAATGTATACATCCCATTCAAGAACATCCATCCCATAGATTGAATTAAGCAAATAGTTCAGATCTGTCCATTGGATAATTACTGCAGTGATTCATATGTTTCAGCTTCAACAACTCCTTTAACCCTTTCAGTGTTGCAGTGAAGAGCTTCTCATTTTGTAAATAATCAGTTTGATAGGAGCATAAAGACTGGACTGTGTTTCAATGGAATAAGGTCATGTGGTCTGACCCTGAGGGATACATCATGGTGAGAAGAGAGGTAGATGAAGTGGTTACCCATCATGCTTAGTGCCTTCATTACAAGCCTGTGGGGGCAGTGTTATAATCTGGGGTTGATTCAGTTGATCAGGTCCAAAAATGACAGAAATAAATGCTGTGGTGTTGCATAAGCTGCTAAAACAACAAATGTAAAAGCTAAAGGAGGTTCAGTCACATGTTAGTGGGGGTGTGAGACTGTTTTTTTTTTTTGGCCAGGCTGTATATCGTTTAAATAATGACATATGACTAATTGATTCCTCTCGTGTTTTCTCAGCTATCCTTGTCCACGACGGGCTGCTCTCCAGGTTGATTACATCCCTTATCTGGATTTCATGGCTAAGGAGGTCAGTTTATTCAAGCACTGACCTTTGGTGCTATTTTTACCCCACCCCCCAAAGGGGAGGCGAGGGTATTGTTTTTGTTTTGTTTTGTTTTGTTTGTTAGTTTGCTTGATCCCTTTAAATTTAGGTTGAATGTAGGTCAAAGGTCAAGGTCATCAAAAATGTGTTTTTGCAATGATAACAGACAGGGCAAATAAGGGAAAACATTTGCAAGGGGCGGGGTTTGTTGTGCCTGGCACCACTTGTTATTATTCATTTTGTTTTCTCTTGTGTTTATGTTGTGATATCTCATTGTAAAGCCTCTTTTTAATCATACCTACTCTGACAATGTTTAAGTCCAGGCTGAAAACCGTTCTGTTCAACTGTGTTTACAACTGAAAGGGTTCTATCTGCACTCTTCTCTTTTACTTTATTTTAATTATGCTTTTACTGTAATTGTATGATTTTAACCTGTCTCTTTTCCATTTTTGTAAAGCACTGTGAATTGCCCTGTGTATGAGTGGTGCTATACAAATAAACTTTGCCTTGCCTTGCCTACATCACAGGTCGGGGTTCGACCAAACCTCCTGAGGCTACTGCTGAGAGACCCTGGGCTCTGGGTGAAGGTCTTCTTCGGTCCCTGCACGCCGTACCAGTATCGCCTCAGTGGTCCAGGACAGTGGGCTGGAGCCCGGCAGGCTATTCTCTCTCAGTGGGAACGGGTAGCTCAGCCTTTCAAGACCAGAGCGATACCGGAGCCACAGACTGGGAGGTCCGGCCTTTATTCTCTGTGGCTGATTGCATTGGCAGGAAGCGTGATGACAGCCATACTTCTGTCCAAAAGTGAAATGATGCCAGTGATGCAGAGTGGAGCGCTGCTTTTGGACAGGTGCAGGGTTTTCCTAAATGACATGGGGTTCACCAGTAAAGCGCTCTAACCTGGGGAATTCTGGGTCCAACCATCCTTCAGGGCTTTGCATACTTAGTAGTGTAACTTTATTTTAAATGAGAGACACTGTATTTTCTTTCATAATGCAAGACCAAAAGAAGGTGAATTTTTTTTTTTATGTTAAAGCAACTCATGCTGTTTATCAGAAACCACTTTGCTTCGTGTACTGCTCAGTAATAGCGGCATTTATCTGTTTTAATGGGGTATAATATATGTATTAGCTTTTAAAATTGTTGCTTGTACATGTTTTATACCATGCACAAACATCTTATACTAAGGTTTTATGATGCAGGAAGACATTTTAATTTTGCTGATTATTTTATGCCAAGAAAATAAAAAACTGTGAAGTAAAGGAAGACATTGTGTACATCACTATTAACCCAACATAGATTCCATCCTACAGCACTGCACAAAAAACACAGTTAGAAAATGTCATGATTATTCTCATAGCTTTAAAATAATGGATGCAGAATCGTAGGAGGCTGATTCCAATAGTTATTTCAATGTCTCAGTATGTTTCAGTGTGTCACAGTGGACGCATGGGCTGCAGTGGGTGGGGCAGGAGTGGACGGGATAAAGTGTAGGTTTAACATTACACTGATGTCTACAGATAGTCACACCAAAGCCCTATAACCATAAAATAATATGACATAGCAACCATAAAAAAGCATATTAAACAGTTTCATCACACCAGGCATCAACAAAAGCACCAACTGAGTCTGTGCAAATTCTCTTCTTTAAAATAAAAACATTAAATAGGTCAAGAACTGTATTTTTAAAAATCACTCTTAGAAAAATGACTACATGGAAATGGCTCTGTGGGCTTTGTTTGTTCTGCTATTATTATTGCATTATTTCATTGCAGAACAATCTTGCTCCTTTTCTTCTTCTTCTTCCCTGGTATTAACATACATTACTGCTGCCCTGAGCCCTAGAATAGACATGTTTTCTGTCACTTGTGGATGTATTTTCTTGCCCCAAATACAAAACTACACTGAATGTACGTTTGTTGACTCACTCCCTCAGTGCTCTTGTTCTACAGTTGATCTTACTTGGTTCACTCTAGTTTTCGAGAGAATGTAAATGACACAAAATGCTGAAATGTGCGGGTCAAATAAATGTGCTCAGACTTCTACAAACACCAATTGAAATACTGTGAGAACACAGTAAAAACAAAATGAGGCTGTTAGAGGCTGACAGCAGGGGCATATCCCCGAAATCCACCCAATCCTCCCCTATATAATAAAGCAAATAAACAACACAATGTGCATGCAATGTACAATATGACATCAAATAAACTTTGAGTAATAAGAAAAAGATAGATATTTTTAGATGATCGATATGAACCAAATTTGAGCTTGATTGGCCTACTAGATCTATTAATAATGTCCAAACAAACAGATTTTTTTATCAGAACCGCCCTCATTGGGAGAAGTGATAATACTTATGGAACACCCAAAATCAATAGGGTTCTTCCCTTGGCGTCACCCACAGTATGTTGGTGGTAAAGGGGGATAGTTATCACATTCACATGAATGGCCTGAATAATTTCAGAAAAGATATTAAGTATTTGTTGGACGATCCATATGAACCAAGTTTGAGATTGATTGGTTTACTATTTACTTAATAATGTCTAAAAAAAGGGATTTTTCAACAGAAGCTGCCTGAACCATTTGGAAAAAACACACCACCTGGTGTCACAATATGACATGTAAACTCAAGGCAGTGGCATGACGAAAGAGA
>JAPTYQ010000019.1:28536266-28549086 GCA_029814465.1 Ostorhinchus cyanosoma
TGTATCGGCTAGAGATGAGGATGTTAAAAACAGTGGCACTGTGGCGCCGTTTCAAGTGGAAGTGAAGTTTCATATCGTTACATCATTCTGACAAACTTCTACAAATATATGCACATTAAACAAATAAGCAACAAAGCATGAAAAACAAACGACTACTTCACCGTCTGAATCTCATTCAGGTAACAGTCGATGTAGTCCCTCTGGTCTGAAGGATCCCAGTTCTGTTTATGGTCTTTAAGCTCGTCTTCTATAAACTTTCTCAAATCGTCCCAGATTTTCTGGAGTGTCTGGTGTGGCCCTGGTAAACGTGTCATGAGTCTAGGGAATGCGTTGAAAAGCTGCAGAAGAAAAGGTTCAACTTTACCGTTCAGTTCTTCTGAAACAAAGAGTGAATGAACTTGTTCTACTATTGGGAATAATGAAGAATGAATGATTTAATAATAAAGTCCAAGTCCAGTACCCGTGTCCAAACAGAGGCTTCAAGTTGAAGACCTTTCTCACACAGTTCTATCATTCCTTTGAATTTCTCATCATCGTACTCAAAGCGATGACCAAAAACCAGTGAGCAGATGACGTTAGAAACAGCGTTGTTGATGATGAGGTGAGGGTCAAACGGTTTACCTGCACAATTAAAAAGGCAAGTTGATGGAAAGTATTTGCTGATTCTAAACGTTTCTCGGGGCTTTACTGTTTACCTTTGTACCCAGTAATCGCTTGTGCACAATGTGTGAATTCATCTAAGATGATAGGTTCCAGTGACTTCTTCCCTAATCCAAAATTTCTGAGGGTAAAAAGTGCAAAACGTCTCTGCTCCCTCCATAAGCTCCCATTGGTGAACAGTATACCTGATGGACAAAACACAGGGTGAAACAAACATTGCAAATGAAGCATATGAATGTCTAGTAAAATATTCATCCATTGTTTCAAATTCTCAAATGTGCAAGAAGGTGAAAATATAACAGTTAACCAGAAGTGATGTGAGACTGTATTTTGGAAACGTTAAAAGTCAAGTCACTTAATTTATATACTTGGTCAAGATATACATTAAAGAAAAGACGGTATAAATATAATATTCCGGAAACCTCTGAGTTAAAATAAACGAAACAAAAACAAACCTCATCACTTAGAAGAAAACAATTTCATGTTCACCAATGAATATAGAAAAATAGAAGAAAAGCAGTGGAGTTCATTCATTCATTCAGTCATTCATTCATTTTCTGTACCCGCTTTATCCTCACTAGGGTCACGGGGGTCACTTGGAGCCTATCCCAGCTACACAGGGCGAAGGTTCACCCTGGACATGTCCCCAGTTCATCGCAGGGCTGAACATATAGAGACAAACTATCACTCTCACATTCACACCTATGGGCAATTTAGATTAACCAATGAACCTATAGGTGCATGTGTTTGGATGGTGGGAGGAAGCTGGAGAACCCGGAGAGAACCCACGCAGACATGGGGAGAACATACAAACTCCACACAGAAAGGCAGCGGTGGAGTTGTAAATACAAAAACTCACCTAATCCTTTGAACATCTTGGACTGCAGAGCCAGGACTGGACGGTCTGCTAGACTGTCTCCCTGCGTTATCAGAGCTTCTTTCACAGCATCAAACCCATTCACCACCACCGCAAACCTCTGACCCATCCGTAAGCTGTACACTCCTCCATATGTCCCTCCTAACTGTGGAGGGGTTTAGGAGAGGATGACATCTTTATAAATACAGTCTGTGTCTGAATGGAAAATGAAACAATACTAACTAGTTGTAGGATGTTATAATAATGTGAACACACACATGCAGAAATGTGTCAGTAAAGTACAGAAACATGAGTCTCATCAATTGACATGATTACTTTTGCTAGTCGACCTCATTCAAATTTCATCTCTATAGCATTACATCATAACAAACGTTATCTCATGACACTTTACATTTAGAACTGGTCTAAACTGGACTCTTAACCCAGTTTCACCTCAGTCATACTCTCATGGATCTTCTTGTGGTTAACACTAAACATGTTGCCCACTAATGGAAGCGTCCTGGGTCCAGGGGGGAAGTTAGCAGGTCTCCTGTTCTTGATAAAGTCTGCAATGAGGGTAAAAACTGCAACAAAGATCAGTAAACTTTTCACATCCCAGCACACATAAGAATCGATCAGTGAAAAAAACAAATCCATTCTTCAAAACAGACGTGTTCCTTTCACTGCAGGATGTAAGTCTTGTTGCTTTCAGGGAGAATGAAGGCGAATGTTTTATTACAATCAGTTGACTGCATTTATTCTCTCTGTCCTGTGAGTTTTGTTGCAGTTGGCTCGAGACGACTGTGCAAAGGTGAGCAGGTTTCAACATGTTTACACAGATTAACTTGATAGGCCAAAGACCAAATCACAATTCATTAACTCTCTATAACCTGAGTGTATAAGGTGAAGGTATTGTTTTTGGTTCTTTTTTTTTTTTTTTTTGTCTATTTTTCAGCAACTTTACACAAAACCTACTGGACCAGTTCCCATGAAATTTTCAGGAAAGGTGCGAGGTGGTCCAGAATAGATCCCATTCAATTTTGATGAATGTAGGTCAAAGGTCATCACCAAAAATGTGTTTTCCCAATGATAAGAGATAGGGCAAATCAGGTCAAACATTTGCGAGGGGCGGGGTTTGTTGTGCCTGGAACCACTTGTTATTGTTGGTTTCTCCTTCTCCTCATCTCCTCCAGGTCCTTTCAAAACAGGAGGCTCAAAAAAAGGCCATGATCTGCCAAAACTTTGTGATTTTTTTGTTTTATATGTGTTTTCGTAATTAGCACATCATAAGCTTCTCTTACTCCTTCTGGTTCGGTGACAGCATTCTCTCATTTTTTTCTGTGGACTGTAACTTAACAAAAATCCCCCAAAAAGTCAGTGAAATATTTTTGTGTGTGTTTTTAAAGCTATACTGTATGATCTGGCATTTTTGCACTTTTGTAATGTTAAAAAATCTCCTAATAAGCGTGTGGCAAATTAAAATGTAAAAGAAATTCACCAGGTTTTGAAACTCAGAAATGTCTAACTCTCATATATTCCTGATAAAAGTCTGACAAATCATTTTATTCAGACCAAATAAAATGATTGGCTGAGCTGATAATGATGATGATGACATCAGTGATGTCAACAACCAGATTATTATATCCTCAAAATGTAGTTTCACAGATATCATGTTTTACTCCGAACGCTGCTGGATATCCTTCACGTGAATGCCATAACTAGAACAGATTTGGTTGGATTTCTTCTCCCTTGATAACCAACATAGGAGCCCTTATAGGAAGAACCCTAATGATTTGGGGTGCTCCATGAACATTATCACTGATCCTAATGGGGGTGCTTCTGTTGAAAAATATGTTTTTTTGGATATTATTAATAGATATAGTAGGCCAATCAAGCTGAAATTTGGTTCATATCAATCATCTGAAAATGTTGATCTTTTCCTCATTATTTTCTTTATACAACAAACTTTAGTCAAAGTCATATTTTGTGGTGGGGATAGGTGGAGCTTTTTCAGTAAAATGTATAGTTTGACATTCTTAAGCAAATAATTGGCAGATTGACATCAAATTTTGTTTAATATTGATCATTCAACAAAATTTTAAATCCATCTCCTTCATATCAGCTGAAGTTTAAGTGATGTCACATTTTACCACCAGGTGGCACTGCATGTTTCATAAAAAAAAATCTGTTTCTGACAAATATCTATCTTTTCCTTGTACCCGAAGTTCATGTGATGTCATATTTTGCCATCAGGTGGCAGGTTTTCTGTTTCTCAGATATTATTCAGGAAGTAAGGGGTCAATCAATATTAAATTTGGATACTCTGTTAAAGTATTTGAAAACAACTCAAATAGTTTTCAAATACTTTACAAATGCTTTCACAATATTGAACAGATGAAGGATTCTATAGATACTGTTTGCCAGCTATACTGACCACATTATCAGAGATTAAATATTGCTCTTAATCCTTGTACAAACACTTGTTCATATAAGGGTGCAGACCAATTGAGATACATGTTGGGGTGATTTGAATCATGAAATCATGATGTGGATTCTTTTACCTGATTGTTTCTGCTTGCAAAGTGCATTCCATTTTAATAAGGATTATCTCATGTTTGATAATGTTCTGAAAATATCAAATGGAAGAGTTATGGGTATTTCTATACAATGTCACATTTCATATTAAATCTATCCACAGTCTGCTTTCTGAATAACCATTAAGTCGGTATGTTTTGTACATTATGTCATTTATTTGCTTGATCATAGGGCAGAGGCTTGGGGGGATTTCGGGGATATACCCTTGCTGTCAGCATATAAGCAATGTTAAAGTGGCAGGTCAATCCAAGTGACAGGATGGACAGCAATTTTAAGGACACATGTAAAATATTAAATGTTATCATGAAAATAAAATATACATGATCAACTTGTTTTATCAAAAAACTTGTTGAGTATAATGACAACATCTAAAAAATAATTAAATGTTTTTCATTTAAACACTTATCAAACTCACTAGCATTAGAAGGCCGGTGTGAAGGACATGCACAAATCATGTGCATTCCCTCAAAGAAAACTGCATAAAATAATAAAATCACATTTCAAGAGGTTTAAAATTATACTAATATATGTGTAAGTGTTTTCCCATCCATAATGAAACCCCAGGATTTCATAATTTTTCAATGTGTTCATTGCGACAGTGAGATTCGGCTGGGGGAAAGGCATCTTATAGTGATATTGACCCAAATATTCTTTATAACTGGTTTTGTGATATTGTCTGTCACTTAAAATTTAGACATTAACTTACTGCAGTCACCTGTCCTTAAGTTGAAATTAAGAGTTTATCTTTAACTACAGCAAAAAGAGTAGAGTTCTGGGTCAAAAGAGTAACCTTGTATAGAATGTACCATATTATTGTCCGCATTAATCAGTGCTCCATGAAGTGTAATACCAGAGAGTCAACACATGATGGCGGTAGAGAGTTAAATAACAGCGGTCGAAGGAAGTACCTGCCCAACAGCTGAGGACATGTGCTCTGATTTCAAAATAAAAGAATTTGTCGCTTTATAACAATAATTGCAACAGAAATGTCGAGTGAGTGGAAAAAAATGATTATTTGTCTGTTTGTTCCACTTAATTATTACAGACATAAACTGTGCAAACGTACTTGATATGTAGCTTTGGGCGTTCAATAGCCTACATTTTAAGCAGACCACTTACCAAGACCTGGATCGCTAATAATTTACCCAGTGTAAGTAGCCTGAAGTTGTTTGTTAAGTGTGACCAACAGTTTGTCTGTCTGTTGACTCAGCTATCTGCTATCTGTCAACAACGAGTTTATTATTGACGCCTGAAACCGGAAGTTGTCAGACCCGCCGTTCTGCTGTGACCTGCCGTGTCCTCCACCGCCTGTGTTTTGATAGCGTGCTGACTAAGGGCAAGCGGACTAAAAAAATGGTTTTCGAGGAAAAAATGATCATGAACGGGGAACCCGATGATGTGAGTAGCTTTTGTGGATTTGTGTGAACGCTGCTGTTGCCATCACATAGGCTAATTATGTTCAGCTAACTCACACTAGCTAGATGTGATCGTTAGCTTCTGTTAGCATTAGCCTCATCAGATGGGCTCATATTCATTCATACTGGTACAGCCGATTTATGATAAACCATGTATTATAATGTCATACCAGAGAGTAGGTTAATTGCTGGAGGTACAATTTACAGGACAATGATTACAAACACGATGATAGCTGGGGACGGATTGTGTAAATGAATTAGTTGTCATTTGTTTTACAGGAGGAAGAAGAGGAAGAGGAGGAGGATGAGGAAGAAATGGTGGTATGTTCATTGATGACCGACATCAGATCGTTTTTCCTCTGTCACTGAACACATCAAGCACTAAAGCAAGAATTGGAGTTTCAATTGAAACACGTCATGAACAGATTCTGACAAGTTAGACATTTCTTACACAATCATGAGTATATTTTGTATCTAAAAGCTTGTATTTACTTTTTTCTTTACATTATATTGTATTATTGTTACCAGAGGCAGGTCGTGTATTTGGTACCTGGGCCTTCAGTGGGGACTTGAAGTAATCCATCTATGAATGCCACCGCTATGACGTCACAACTATTGAAACCATCAATACTATACAAAAAAAACCAACCATAAAATAACAAGGCATAGCATTAAAGAGAGAGAGAGAGAGAAACGTTTGGCATATTGAGGGTGAATACCGTTATTACTAAAGCAAGAACCCAAGTTAAGACAACTCCAAACCTCTATATTACAACTCCAATTGTGCTATGTGTATCATCTGGAGCAGTTCAGAATCAATATTTATCTAATAAGATGACAAAAACCTTAAAAAAACAAAACATCATACCCTACTGTGCATTTCTGTTCCATCAATTAGTCCTTTTTTTTTATGTCCATGGAGGCCAAGGCTGTGAGTCGTCTCTGTCCAGTTGTATTCCTGGCATGAGTTTCTGTTCTCTTGAGGGCAGAGAATGTCTGCTTAGCCAGCTGGCTAGCGTCAGGGTTGGCTGACCTCTACTCACAATGTCCAGCTTTTCTGGAAAAGTCCACCTGGAAAATTGATTTCTATGTATGTCAGAGACCAAATTATTTTTGTCTGCTATTGTGGGCATAAAAAGATCTACCTCAAATGTATTAATAGTTCAATTCCATTCAATTACGGTAGCTTTATTGGCATGAATCAAAAAGAATTTTGCTAAAGCTTTATCAAATGATAGTTTTGCTGTTTCCATCCAATCAGAGGAAGGATAAATGCTGACGATACTGTAGGCCAGATACCTGGCACTGTGAGGTTAGATTGAAATCTGATTGGTTAAAGGAACACTCCCCATGCAATACAGTTTAAATTCCATGAGCCTTCACTGCTCACTCTGAAAGCCCAGGGCAGATTAGATATACCCTGGCAACACATAGAGACTGAAATCTGATTGGACTGAATATATTTCATCCACATACATGTACTGGAAGCAGTGCAGCCAAGAGAAACACTAAGAAACTTAAGAGAATATTCTTTTGGGAATAAATTAATACAATGCAAATATTGGAATTTAGATTGTAAATACAGGTCAGTGTTTTTGATTATCTTTAGGCCAGCAGAGAAGGCCTTGCTGGCCTTGATGGCTCACCACTGATTATTAGCGTGATTGGGTGAAGACATCACTTTTAGGTAAATATTCAACATGTTTCAAGTTACAATAACAATATGATTGTTACTAATGGTGGTGACATTTCTTCATTGATGAGATCAAGGAAGGTCTCATGAATCCACATTAACCAGTTATATTTAGCCCAAACTTTAAATCAGCTCCTCATGAAGATAACTGCCTAAATACATCACACAGATCATACAAAATGTGTTGTTTTGTAACACTGAACATCCAAATGAACTTGCTTCATATCTTGTTTCAGGATCCTATTGATTCAGCGCGACAGAAATGCATAGAGACAGAACACTGCGTCCACACTCGAGAGCGTCTGGAGGAGTGTGAAACCAGAGTAGGATCTCGGTCTGCAACGGAGGAGGACTGCACTGAGGAGCTGTTTGACTTCCTCCACGCTAGGGACCACTGTGTAAGTGTATGTTGTTTAGACCAAGCAGTAAGAGAAAGTAAAAAGCTAATGAGACAGTATTCATGAGTAGTTTCATTTGTTTGTTATGCAATCGTTTGGTTAACCCAAGAGTTTGGTTTGAACAGAGATCTGACATTTAAAGAGCTGTTAGCGGTCACACAGGTAACTTTTTAACTACTGTGAATAGTAAATAAGTTTGAAAACAAAGCTATTCTGAAAAATCAGTCCACCCATCCAGTAATAAATAAATAATTATGTCCAAACAAGGATTCACCCAGTAGAACATATTTGCATAATGAAGGCTGTTATCTGGCTTCAGTGCTTTATCGATATTCATCTGGCTCATGACTTTACTGTTTTTGTTTGTCAATACGTACAGAAAGGGACTGATTATTCAAATATTGCAAAATGGAAAATCTTAATTGAATAGTTAACTAACATTAGTATAGTAAATAATAATTGTACATTATTCATGTGTAAAGAATTTCTTCTTTTTGCTTGTTCCTTCTCTAGGTGGCACACAAATTGTTCCATTCTGTCAAATGAAATCCTTCCTTGATGTTAAACCACTGGCTGACACCATCTTCAGACATTGTATTATGAAGACAACGTGGTTTTAAATATGTCCTCATGTGGATCTGCTGTATGTTCTAACGTTAGGTGTGTACTATAATGTATCTACTCATTGGAAAAAGTATTTTACAATGTACTCAGTATGGGTCAATATATCATTAAAGTTGATGGGTTCAAATCCTTATCTTTGTCACAAGTTTATTGGTCAACTGCAAGTGTTATCAGATTTGTAGATGATTCATTTGACATAAAATATATGGATGTGAGGACAATAGTAGTATGAAGTAAAAACAATTAAACTGATGTACGTGCCAGCAACTTGGATCCAGATAAGATTAGTTCAACTGATTACTACATATTAATAAACAAGTAAAGACCTGTGTGATTTTTAAGTGCAAAAATGCATAGTATCCTGCCTGCATTGTCTCTTGTTAAAAGAGTAATTTTGTAACAGGTCATACTATTTGTAAAGTGGCTTACTACCTGATCATATAACCCACCATCGGTTGATTATTTACTTACTGCTGGATGAATTTTGCATTTTGACCTTAAGATGAACCAAGAAAATGTATAGAGGTCAAGATGACTCTGCACGCCCTGATCGTAAAGGTGTTGGAACACTAGGTCATTCTCTAGACTGTTGTGGTCTGACAGATTGCGTAAGGCCTAGGTTACCGTTAACTTTGAGGAGTTTTATTGATTTCTGCTTCAGAGTATTGTGTTGTTCTGCGGCCCTTGAGTGTGTGTATACATATATGTGTTCGCTAATGGCTGCACTATTGTAAGAAAGAAATAATCAATTGAAAAAATTCACATATGGGCATTTTTCTCATATCTGACTTTTGTAAATGGTCGCACACCTTGGCAGAGACAGTACATAGTGGAAAATACATTTATGTCCGTTCTACATTGCTTCCAGTGTGGGATCAAGCAAATTTTTGTTAGACCAAGGGTGGGCAATTCATTTTCCTATGGGGCCACATGAGAAACTTGGACAGTTACTGCACTTACTATCAATTCACCTGGAGCTCTGCTCAGTACATACCTCTATAAAAACAGTAAATGAAACAATGCAATGAAAATGTGGCGCACAAGATACAACTATTTAATGAATAATCCCAAAAACATTTTTGAAAATGTGCAAAACCAGCTCCATGTTAACTTTACATGACAAACCATACATGCAGCTTTGTTAGCATATCTCTGTTCCTTTTCTGACTTCAGTGAAGAAATACTAAGAGGTCCATGTCTTATTAAAATCTCTGCATTCTCAATCAATCTTTCTTTTTTAGGTGTTAGATGACATCTTAATGAGCTGATACTGACCAACAAACCAATCAATGCATTAGCCTTATGCTGAGTATGGAAAGTACGTGCAAAACCCCACACTAATTTAGCAGATCCTACAAAATAAAAGCTGTTCCGTTGTATTTGTTGCATCTCTGACCATGATATATATTTGCATTGACTTTTAATTTGCCAATGACCTAATGCGGGCCACTCAGGCTCAGCTATCAGGCCACATGTGGCCCCCGGGCCTTACTTTGCCCAGGTCTGTGTTAGACTATCAAACTAAACATATATGACTTTTTTTTTTTTTAGATTGGAGGTCATAGTTGAAATCGTGACCAGCCGTAGTAGAGTATTAGAAACACTGTCCATAACTGCTGCACAAAATACACTGAGTAATCCTCAAAACATGTTTTGACAAACTACCAAACCTTATACTTCTGTTATGTCATTGAAAGGCTCAGGGAAATCAGACAGTTGGCTGCAGAGTCTGGTAAGTACTGGAAAACTTTGTTCATTTTATGTCACCTGTAATAAAGTTATGATCCCTGCATTACTTGAGCCACATATAGTGGTGCAATGTTCTTTGACTCCCTTTTTCATTTAATTTGTCCTAACTTCATCAGTGACGTCTTGAATGTGGATGATTATAACAATATTCAAATTTGTACACAAGTTGCTGTGTGGACTGCACAAATTATTAGTGATTGCATGTGCTATACACTGAATTTAGTTTTTCTTCTGTGGTATAGACTGGGTTGATATCACACTAGATCCCTATGAAGAATCACAGTCTGCATCTTTATTACAGGAGGATGAAACATGTAGAGTAGACACTGATTATGATGAAGGTTAGGATGAAGACTACATTATATGCTTTGTAATTGTGTGTGGTAGGTTCAATACCCAGTGGTTCCACACACTCACACAGCAGTTATTATTATTTTTGTATGTTAATTTTATTTCTATTACAGCAGTGGTTCCCAACCTTTTTTGGTTTGTGACCCCATTTTAACATTACAAATTTTTGGTGACCTCAGTTATTCAAAACCGAGAAATTTTTTGCCAAAATAAATTTGTTTTGATCATTTAATAGTTCATTCTACTATGTTGCAAATAAACATTAATTTTAGATGACATTTAGGCTATATAATATATATTATTATTGACAGGCAGAAAAGCCAGGTGTGGATTACTATACAAAGTGAGAATTTGATTTTCCTTGGTCAGGATATGTACAGTCAGTCCAGCTTGTATTTACAGGCTGACAATTAACTCTGAATTATGAAAGAGCTGCAGCATCTGAAACCGACCACAGTGAACATTTGACAGATAAACAGAATCACAGTGCTTCAGTTTGTTATGTGTTTTATATTTTGTGATTGTCTCTGTCAACTCATCATATATTTTTTACTGGTAAGTTTTTTATTTTTATCAATTACTTGAAATTTCAGGCGACCCCATTTAAATTCTAGGCGACCCACGTGGGGTCCCAACCCCAAGGTTGAAAAACACTGTATTACAACAATCAAGCAGTGTAATAAAAACCCACATTTGCTAAGATGTGCTTTATACTATTGACATTGTTATTAATCTGGAACTGTACCTTAACATATACTTTTAAGAATAGCAGTAAAATCTTGTTGATCTTTTAGAGGTGCAGTGACTTCATATGTTTTTTTGTTTATTTTTTTGTTTCACAATCTGGATGTGTTAGAAAAATAACTTTTATTGGAATGGTGCACTGTTTCTGCCATGCACTCATGTCAGCTACAGAGTTGAGTCATTCCACACTCATATATTTACATATGAGAGCAGGATTATGTTTTTTTTAGCTTGTCAATGAAGTAGTAATAATTGTCTACGAAAGCTAGTTTTAGGCCCATATATCTATGATGTAGTGAGGTTATGTTCTACACACTTTCCTCGTGTGTGTGTGTGTGTGTGTGTGTGTGTGTGTGTGTGTACTTGTCTCAACAACGTCTTCGCATAAGTCACTGCAAGCATTTAAAAATTAAGGGCCAAGTGTTGTTGAACAAGTATTGCACTACATTTATTTGCCATTATTTCTGCTGCATGTAAAAATATATTACATATGTGATGAATAGAATATAAAACTAATGAATTTATGTTTTATGTGAGTGAGAATGCATCTGAGTCAAGTTCATCAGGCCCTTGCTTGACCTCTGAACTCCCAGTACTCCGCCTCTGTCTCGGCCTGGGGCGGAGTGAACTACAAGGGTCTGGGTCCCAAAAGGGGGCGTGGCTAACAGCGTAATGCAAAGCTGTGACGTAATGCCGTTCAAGCGTTCTAAAGCAAGTCATCCGGGTTCCTCAGCCTGAACCGTCACGAGGGAACAATACACCATTAATATGCATTCAGTGACATAACCGCCCCCTCTGTTTTACTTAAAGTTCTGACAGATGACTCGTCATGCTTCAGAAGTTCATGTGCGGCTGAAGTAGTGTTCTTGAACTCCTTGTGTTTGTTTGTAGAGGACTAACCCGGGTCATGGATGTAGATAACCGGACAGCAGCTCTGCTGACCGCGGCTGCCTGTGGTGTTGGAGCTCTGGTGGTCCTGGTCCGGAAGGTCAGCAGGCACCAAGAGACGAAGAAAAGGATTCAGAAAGCCAAAAACATGAGGACTGAGAGTCTACAGCGGGCAGAACAGGCGGTGCTCCGGTACAAACAGTCGGTGAGAGTTTAATGAAACCGAGCCTAACACACCCAAGACCCTGAACCGGTTTTAAAGTTTAAACGCGACTCATCATTGGGGAGCGAACCTAGAAACAGGCAACAGTTATTTAGAAGAAATCCAAAATTCATGAAAGGTATTCTCTGTCTGATTAAGGAGGAAATTATACGGTGTACTAGTGTCATTTTGAGCCGTTTGACTATAATAAAAGACATCCAAGTGTCATGAGATGAGATGAACCTGATTACATCCCTCCGGCAAAATACAGTTCTGTGCAAAGATCCTGGGCCAACAACAGGACTGTTGGTTTAATAAAGTTGTAAAAACCACACACGTGCATTTCTCAGTCCCTGTATTAATCTGGATCTGGTTCAGGGAAGTTTCAGGGAAAAACAGCTTCTATAAACTAAAGTCATAGTATTTAGTGTGACCTCCCTTTGCTTTTAACATATCTCTAACCATTTTGTTCAGACAATTTAAGATTTACTGCAAAACTTTTGAAATGTTTTATAGCAAGTTTTATTTCAACATGTTTCTGTTTATAAAATATTTTTTTACAATTACGGTGAGTTTGATTCAGTACAAAGATCTGAGTGTTTGACAGCCCCTGCACTTCCAGGTCTTTGAGGTTATTACTGTTTA
>JAPTYQ010000019.1:28655559-28674745 GCA_029814465.1 Ostorhinchus cyanosoma
GCGTAGAAAGAAACATTTGCAATAGAATAGAATAGAATAGAATAGAATAGAATAGAATAGAATAGAATAGAATAGAACATATTGTCGTAGCATTTCTAGATCCATACACGGTCTTATTTCCAAAACTTCACACATTTTTCCCTCATTAATCTGCTTTTTTCTCATTAAAACATTAGCTCATTATTTTGATCAGGATGAATCCAGAACAGAAAATAAAATCAATCTTCGCTTTTGATCCTTATTCATAAAGTTAATCTAAACTCATACATGTCCATGCAGGTAAAATAAATAAAACTAGTCATAACTTTATATTTCTGAATGAAAACTATCCAAAAGAAACACGACTTCAAATATATATATATAAAAAAAAAAAGACACATTTCAATTCAATAATTAAATATCACAATCAGATGCTGAGTGAAAGGAAATTCGACTTCGTGCTTATTATTTGTTGATCTGTCAGAGAAAGAACTTACATCATATCATCCTCATCGTGGGTTTTGCTGTTTTCCAGTCCGTTCGTGGGGTTTGATTCCTCCTTCAGCAGGTGAATGAACTACAGTGAATCTGCTCTTACTGTTCACTCAGTCCAGGTCAGAACCATCAGGACACACCACTAGGGGGCGATCAGGAGCCAGAGTCTGTGTGTGGACTGAATTATCCAATCATATCAGCTCCAATGAGGTGAGAGAGTTTATTTGCACAACAAATCAGGTGGTGTTTATCCAAGTAATAGTATTATTAGAAGGGTCTTTTATGTCACAGATAGTCTATTAGTCATCAGCTGCACACTCACATCCATCCTTCTATTCTCACTTTTTTATTTTTTTACTTAGTTTTTATTTCAAATTCAATAATTTATATATTAAGTCACAATTCATCAGTTTTCCTTTTTTTTTGTTTATAGTTGTATCTATACATGTACAAGAATAGGCACAGTAATGATAAAATTAATGAAAAAGAAAACCCAACAAGACAGATATAACAACTCTATCATAGGGAAGGGAAAAAAACACACATATATAAAGAGGTGTATAGAAGTCTAGATAAATATATATATATAAAAAAAAAAAAAAAGAGTCATGTATGTAAGTATATGGTAGCATCAGCTTAGGAGCAGTGTGGTAATGGCAGGTTTCCATCTTTTCCATTATTCTTCTTATTCCATTTGGTACATTTGCAGTACTTTCTCAGTCCAGCTACTGTATGTTGGAGGTTCAGGTTCTATTCTCACTTTTAAAGTCTGCAGTTGTCTCTACATTCACCCCGCACTAAAGCCATCTCTGAATAAAAATGCCTTACTTGGATGTATTCGTGAGGAAAGAACAAACAACACCTAAGACAGTTTTTTTTTTTTTTTATTGAGAACACAGCATTCCAGTGAAAATAGAAGTCAGCTCTCCATTCACAGCTTTATGCATAGGACCCCGTAAGAGCTTTGACAAATTACAGCAGGACTCCATAACTGCACAATAATTACTGTATCTCATTTGATGTCATTACAGTCTAGCAGGAGAAAAAAAAAAAAAAGTAATTTTATGATTCATTATGGGAGTGAGAGAGATTTAGCATAGCGAGCGGTTGATTTCTAATGTGTGTATCCACTCTGAGCTAATCTGACAATCCCCGATGCCCTCAGTTGCTATAGGGACGGGGTGTCCATGGCAACAGTGTGAAATAAGGGGATGTGTCGTTTCGCTGGCAACACACAAAGTTGATGGGGTGAAGGGAAAATGAGTGAACCCGTTCACAAAAAGATTAGGTGAAACTAAACTACCATGAATGTAAAAAATAAAAAAAAAATACTTCTGAGAAAAAAAAATAAATCACAGTACATATCAGCAAATCTGCACTCCATAATTCATCCCATTAACACTTTCAGAACCAAATATACATAAAATCAATACTGGTATAAAAATAAAAACCTTACACCTCAGAATGGATTCATTTGTATCACATACAACATCAACGTCTCCACAAACACCCTCACTACCTACATGCCGAAAACAAACGCTCATCTCACATTTCATTTCACACAGCCTCAAAAAAAACAACTAAGAACAAAGTCAGAAACTATGCCTGGCTTCTTCAGATGGTGTTGCATTTGTAGCAAATGTGCAACTGAGGTAACGTTGAGAATAAAACACTGTAAGAATACCTTGAATGATAAATATTGGATTTAACATTGTTGGACCGATCTGTCCATTCTCTTTTCCCAATAAACTAAATAAATGTTAAAGTACATCAGTGCTACAGGTAGCTTCGGTTTAAGAAATTACAATTTTACCAAGAAGCTTCTCAAACTCCTGCAAATGATATTTTATCAAATGTGATGAAGACAAGACTATAAACAGGTCGTAAGGAGCAAAAGCTCATAAAATTAGCTGGCTTTTGTTTATGTTTAACTGGCAGACTGAACTGTGTGGACACTCACTGAGGCTAAGCACGCTTCGGCACCTTATACTAACCTTAAACTGAATTCCTCAACGTGAACCTAAACTGAATTCTTACCCTAACAGTGAGTCTCAACCATCAACTAGCTCTTTGAAGACTGTCCTGAAGCTCAGGTATGGTCAATAATGTCCTCAGCCTGTCAGTCAGCTCCTCACTTCAATGCTCTAAAACTTAACCGGTCCTCAAACACACTTCAAGTCACAGAAATGCACAGATATGACTGAAGCAAAAATTAAAAATCATTCGTCTATTATGTTTAGTGAGGAAGAGGCAATGCCTTTAAAGAATGAGGCATTAATTACAATTTAAATAAACGTAACAGTTAGACAGCACAAATAATAAAATTTGATAAAAATATATTGTAGTAGAAAAGTAACTGCAGTATTACTGTGTTGAACCCACATAATGCTGTATTGATAATGATATGTGCTGCATATTTGATACAAACTTCTAGCGTAAGGGTTCGATGGGATCTTAAAACATCATAAAATCTGTCAAGACTATTTGTGAGAACGTAAAACTAAACCAAGAGTTTTGTTCAAATAAATCTTTAAAACTCAGGTATTTTAAAATGATTCCTAGACAAATGTCAGGAGTTTCAAATAGGTTTTCAATTAGGAGATTATGGCCGAGGATTAACTGTTCCCTTGATGCTCAAACTCTGTGTAGGAGATGAGATTACTGGCCATGGAAAAGAGCTTTGACACCCGGGACAGGAAGTCACTTCTGACACTGTGACAGATCCTACGAGGCTCCTGTGAAAACAACACTCACACCACAAATGGGCTAAAACCAGCCAGAAGACACGACAGGAACTTGTGCTGGTCGTTTCGGCTACGAGGTCAATCCGAAGCTGGAGCGAAGTCCGTGGAGCGCAGGGCGTTGGACTGTGCTCGTCTGCGGGCGAGCCTGGAGTTGGACGGAGGAGAAAGCCTCATGGAGCAGACGATGGCTCCGACGTCCTCCTGCTCCTCATCGTGCTGGGACAGCTGCCGGTTAAAGGCGATGGCTTCTGCTGCAAACTGGGTCAAGTCTTTGGTGCTGCTGTTCCTGGAAAAAAATGAGAAAATGTACAGAAGTTCATTTAAGACCGCACCCAGTAGCGCTGCAAAACCATAACGCAGTTATGTAATGTTTACTTGTGGTGACAGATGACATATGATCAGTGAGTAGAAACGTCACTATAGGAAACAGCAGAACTAGTTGAACTGCATTTCTCAGTGGTGAGGTGATAATATCATCCCTCTCTAAATATTTAGATGGACAATTGTGGATCTATTTCAATAATTGTACATGAAACATGGTTCTTGTGGTCCATTTTTCATTGATTTAGCCTTTATTTAACTCTAAATAGATCATTGAAGGCGTATCCTTATTTTCAGTGGTGAGAGTACAGCAAATGGATGAACAGGAAATATTACAAACAAACATCAATTAAAAACAGTTCAGAGGCTGAGTTTCTTGTAATCAGTTTTAAATTGACCTATCAACCAGTTTGTTCAACAGGCCTTATATGGAGACATGTTATCATACAAGGTTTTATAGAATTGATACACATTGGAAGTTACTGTCTTCTACATATCCTACAAAAGTTTGTCCATTTTTACAAAATCTACCTTTCATTCAAAAAAAACAACAAGAAATAGAGAGTAACAAATGTGTGAATAATGTATTCCAAGAAAAAACCCTCAATAATTAGCCTGTTGTAATTAAAGCCCTTCATACATGTAATGAATGGTCTGGAGTGAGCTGTGCAGGCTGTTACTCATACCTCTGTAACACATGAGGAGTTGGAAGACCTCTCTCTGGAGCATTCTGTAGAAATGAAGAGGGAGAAGTGCATTTGAAATGTATAACTTCACAAGCCAAACTACACAAAAGCATACAATGAATTACTGTGACTTTATAGCAGGGGTGTCAAACTTGTTTTAGTTCAGGTGGATTAAGTGGACTGGGTTAGCATAATAGCAATTCTAAATGTTGGTTTGTTTTAGTACATAAAAGTATTACATTTACAAACTATCCTGAAACAAAAAATGTGAATAACCTGAACTTCCATGAACAAAAAAGATCAATTATTGTAATTTTGACCATGTTACACCTCAGCTTATCATTTGCTCATGTGCTTTACAATTTATAGATCACAGCGCGATCTACAAATACACAAAACTAGTGACATAGAATTTAGCTTTGTGATCTGTACAACTTGATTGTCACTGTTTTCTGTGCAGTCTTTGAAAATTCATCCTGGGGACCATATTGAACCATTTGGAGGATCGGTTTTGGCCTGTGGGCCATATGTTTGACACCTGTGCTTTACAGCTATTGTTTCACACATGTAAAAACACTCACCCCCTGCACCCAAGGGTGTTTGAGGACTTGAGCAGCACTGAGACGCAGCGTTGCATCCCGAACCAAGAGTTTGGATATGAGATCCTTGGCCCCGTCTGTGATATGAGCCCAGTCTTTGTCCGGAAACTCGTACTTGCCCTGCTGGATACTCTCAAAAAGGTGACTCTGAAGAATAAAGAATACACAATAGACTGTTAAAAATAGTAAAAACTGTTTAAAAAAGGTGTAGGCTATGACTGAAAGCAGAGGCTAAAGGTTAAAAGGTGCTGATGGCAAACTTTGAAATGATTTGACAGCCATTCTCTGACACAGAGAGGTAAGTGGTGTGTGACGTCAACAAGCAAGTTTCCATTGTATGTTTGTGGAAACTGCATATGTATCAAGGTAGTCTGTCACTGAAGGATCCACCCCTTTTCTGCCTTTCCTCCATAAACATGAAATAAGTGGAAGGTGAGCGGTTTGATCACCAGCTGGAAAAAAGGAGGATTCTTATTGATCTTTTTTTTGTAAGATTAAAGTAACTTTTCTCGAGTTAAACCAGTGGTTTGGAAATCTGGTCCTTGTGGCCCAGTGTCCTGCATGTTTTAGACGTTTCCCTCTTCCAACACATCTGGTTCAGTTAATGATCAGCTCCTCATCCAGCTCTGCAGAACCCTGATAATGATGTAATGGCTTCCAGGTGTGATGGAAGAGGGAAATGTCTAAAACAATGGTCACCAATCCTGGTCCTCGAGGGCCGATATCATGCATGTTTTAGGTGTTCCTTCTTCCAACATACCTGAGGGTCGTTATCAGTTTTCTGCAGAGCTTGATGATTGGCTGATCATTTGAATCAGGTGTGTTGGAAGATGGAAACATCTAAAACCTGCAGGATACCAGCCCTCAAGGACCAGGATTGGAGACCCCTGGTCTAAAACATGCAGGACACCGGGCCACGAGGACTGGATTTGAGAACTACTGAGTGAAACCAAGCCCTGGCATCTTTATCTGATCAATTACAAAGTGCTGTCAGTACCTAAACCAGGGGTGTCCAGATCCAGTTCACAAGGGCCGCTATCCTGCATGTTTCAGATGCATCCCTTTTCCAACACACTTGATCCAAATGATCAGCCTATCACCAAACTCTGCAGAAGCCTGATAAAGACCATCAGGTGAGCTGGAAGAGGGAAACATCTAAAACATGAAGGATAGCAGCCCTCGAGGACCAGGACTGGACACCCCTGACCTAAACCTAACTATAGAAGAATAAAAAGTAAAGAAAAATATTAATACAGTTACACTAAGATAAACACAGAGATTACATGGACAATGACAGGATGTTATTCTAGTGATGGGTTGAATCCAGATTCCTGACACATTTCACTGTTGGAAAACTACCCTCCTGTAACTTTATGAAGTATCTTTTTTTATCATTTCTCAAGTACTTTGTAGTAATATCATGACTAAGCATACCTGACAGGTTCTGCAGGTTTCTCCCCGATCCCAGCCACAGTCTGTGCCACAGTGGCCGGTGAAGGGGGGGCTGCCGCTCAACAGGATGTAGAGGATGACACCGAGGCTCCAGAGGTCACAGCGCTTGTCATAGAAAGAGGCCTCGTCTGTGAACACCTCCACTACTTCTGGAGCCATGTACTCTGCTGAGCCACACTAAGATACAGCAAAATATTGGAAACATCAAAAATTAATCAGTGAATAGTCTTTGTTAGATGTAATTCTATTTTCATATATGTTTGCAGTTCAGTCAAAGGAAGACTGTTACCGGTGTAGTGAGCTCTGGAGTAGTGATGGGTGTACAAGCACTGCTGAGCTTCACACCACTGCCCAGGTCAAAGTCACAGATCTTTACCGGGGACACCTGAACAGAGAGATTTAAGAACATCATAACCTATTACCCCTTTCTATTTTAATTAATCAGAAAAAAACAGTTCTCTTTTGAAAGTAACTTGTCTAAAAGTCACAGACCTGATCAGTATATTCACAAAGGATGTTTTCCAGCTTGAGGTCTCTATGGGCAATGCCTGTAGAAAACCACAGTTATGTAATGCAAACTTGAGGCTTGCTCCTTTACTGTGTCCATGGTGACGTGGGCTTACCTTTGGTGTGTAAAAAGTCAAGAGCTTGGGCAATATCCCTGACCACCTTGCTGGCTTCCAGTTCATCAAAGTGCTTCCGGTTCTGGATGTGCGTAAGAATTGAACCTGAAAAGTGAAGCAGCCGTAGAAATCAGTGTGTTGTTTGACCATCAATGCATGAAGCAGATCAAATGGTGACCAATGAATACATACCTCCACACAGCTTTTCAAATACCAAATAAAAGCAATTGCTGTCTTCAAAAAACTGGATCAATTCCAAAATGTTCCTGGATGAAGACAGTTCCTCCTGATTAGCATCTGGTTTTTTATGTAAACCACAGATTTGCATACGTTTTATATCAGTAGCACTCACTTATTTCCTTGACACTGGTAAAGTGTCTCCACCTCTCGGAAGACTCGGCTGCGGCTGTGTCCTGCACTCTTTTCAATGATCTTTGTGAATTAACAGAGACAAGCATATATATTATCCCAATAAAAAGGAAATGTGAATACATTTATTGTTTTTATTAAAATTTTCAATAATGGTTTGACATTTTGTTCTGTTTTGGATTCTAATTGGACTATATTTTTTTCTACTTTTGGCACAACTCTGAGCTGAAAATTCATACTCAGCATTTACAGCTACTATGCAAACCAGTGTAAACATCATTCTTCAAAAATATAAGTCAATACTAGATGCCACAGACTGCAGTAATTTAGATAAAGTGGGGGAGAGTTTACATCCAATATTATCTACCATGCAGTTTCAACAAATTATGAAATCAACATTACTTTTTTACCATGTGTGACCCACAAAATATGCGCACCTTCACAGCAAACTCCTTTCCATTCTGCAGACTAATGCATCCTTGAACTTTAGCATAAGCACCTTGCCCAAGCACTTCATCTGTCAATTTGTAGAGGTCTGGAAAAAAGTAACATATGAAACTGCAGTAAGTGTCACAATGATAGAAACTAAAATAGAACATCCACTTCCTCTGTACAATGTCACAATAATCAATTACCATCAAAGCTGCCTGTGAAGCTGTCTGTTGCTCTAGTTCTTTTCTTCTTCTTCCTTTTAGCAGCATCTGGGATGCTTACTGGCTGGCTTTTTTCAATATCTAAAGCATGAAAGAAACAAACATGAAACCAACGTGACTTAAACTGTGAACCATAACTTTTCATTTCTCGAAGTATTTTGTACCTGCTGGACCCTGGGAAAGGAGCTGTCTTTTCTCTGAAGTGATTCCATTGTCCTGAACTCCCCCACAACTCTGCCCCACTTGGCCAACGGCCAGGGAGTTACCCTATGACAGAGGGAAGGAGGCCACACAAAAGGGGAAGAGTGTGAGGGAAAGTGCGAGAAAAGCTACAGAAATCATTCAGTACAGTGTAGAATATGCTACTCTGCTCTGTATTAAATAAGAAAAATCTAAAAGTTTTTTGTAGTTTAATAAAAATCAGTACAAAAGGCACTATTCCGGTTTTAGTAGTATTTGCTGGTCTTTACAACATAATCAAGGATGTGTTTAGCAAAATTTGAGCCACTGTATGATTTTATAACAATTTCACAACTTTACTATCCTACTCATGTGGTGACCTGCCAAAACACTAGTGATAAAAAAATAAATAAATAAAAAAAAGTACAGGAAACAACATGACAGGTCTTATCACATCCTGGATATTACCAGAAGCACTTACAAAACTAGTCATGACTCATGGAAAGTGATGAAAGTTCTACTTCTGTGTGAATAGCCTTGACAGTCAAACTACTTTCTGGCAGTGATAGTATCCACAGGTTTCAGGAAGTCACACGCTTCCACTCCATTAGAGTAACAGTTCCCACCTGGAGAGAGTGCTGGAAGGTTTGCAACTCCGTCATCACGCTGTGCCTCACCATATCTGCCAACTGAGAGAACACACACAAATATTACGATGCAAGCACGAATCAAGGACAGGTTTTTTGAGTTAAGCCAAACCCACATGTATCTCTAATTGGTTTAGATTGACAGAGGCAATAATCACCGGTGTAAGTCCAGTCTGTTTAGCGTTCAACCTCTTGACAAATTTAAAAACAAAGTCTACCATGGTAGCAAATGAATTTGACTTATGACTGAGTAACACGTCGCCAATTTCTTTATGAAAGTCGGCATTACATCAGATAGCTTTGTTACAGAATCGGTGTGTTTGCTAACTGCTTGCCGAACCAAGCTAGCATTAGCCATTGCTAACATTGACGCCTTTGTCTCAAGAACAAAGACACACCCACAAACAAAGAACAAACTTTATATAGTCCATCCACCAATAAAGCTACAGTTACTAAGCATTTGCAATATCTTACGTTTTTCTCTTCGCTGCCGTATGTTAACTTCAGCTAGCTAGCACAGACCTTTAACTAGCGTTAGCTTGTCATTCAGATATCGTACATCCCTTAGTTTTCAGAAACCAGTCACCGGTGGCTAGGTCCCGTTGAACAAACGCTTAAATACAATAAAATAATCTAACCTGGACTGTGTGTCCAATCAGGCCAAATCCCGTCTGTTACAGCCTTTGACAGCTGAGGTAAGCATCCATTACTAGCTGGGATCCATCAGTCAAACAGCCGGTGACGCACAGAGCGGGAAAACACATAAACACAAGATAACCCCGCCCCTTTCGGCAGAATCTCTTATCCTATTGGTCTATAATGAGACTGTTACTTCAGCGTCATTTGGCGTGTTAGCTGGCCACACCTCCATCCACGTCGAGGGTTTTTTTGGGCATGATGATGGTGACCTATATTTACACCTTAATTTGACAGGCTTGGCAGTCATCGGCTAAAAGAAACACTGCTCACACCACATAACTAAAATGTTTCTGGAGGATATAACTGAACCTACGTGTCCTCACAAATATGTCGGAGATTTTCACAGATCTTTTTCTTAAGTAAAAGTAGCAAAACTATTAAGTAAACTATTTCAAAATACATATTTTATAACATTATTTCAGGAAAGGTACCAAAAGTTCTTGGAATAAACCTGTTTAAAATAGCAATAGTAAAAGGGCAAAATGGGCCATTTATGAATAGTGTTGCTGGATTATAACTATTTTCTCTGTTAATGTGTTTATGTTGTACCTGGTAGTGGCAGGGCTTATTTTGTTGAGTGGCTTAATGTATTATAATACATACTTATTTATTACTTGTTTTTGATTTTACTGATAATATGAGCCAACCAGTAGAACTAATAGATAAAGGAAGTGGGTGAAAAGCATAATATTTTCCTCAAAAAATGTATAAAATGGAAATCAGATAAAGTATAAATACTGGCGTCAGTTTAGATAAACAAGCAGTAAAATTAATCGACATACTAATAATCTCTCTCATTCATTAGATAATGAAAACAAAATCACAAAACAGTGTTTTTGTCTACATATAATCTTTAGTGCAGTGCATTACATTAGAAAAACATGCAAAAACCTTAGTCATTTTCAGGCTGCATTTTTTTATGTCTTAGAACAATTTGAAACAAAAAAAACAACAAAACAAAACACCAACATCAAGTCATATACAAATGCTCACTTATAAAACTGCATATCAAAACATAAAGCACAAACTTTCATGCACAGGAGGAATTAAAGTGTATAAAGGAGGAATGTACTATTATTAACCAACACAAAGTCTTACAACAAGGGCGGCATAACACAAACATAGTGCTGTCACAAATAAACACCTTCCTTATTGTACAATGCCATCATCTGAATACATGTAGTGCGTTAGTGGACCTTCCCAATGCTTAAAAAGTATTTACATTATATAAAACATTATACAAAACTGTTCATTGTTTTGAGTGTATGAAGATTTCTTCCAGGGCTCAGATAGTGATAGAACATAAACTTCTTTGTCCATGTGGTTCTGTTTAGTTGCAGATCTTCTCTGTCATCTCCTTCTGTTCAGAGAAAAGAGGCAGAAAGCATACATTTAGCAAATAGAATTTCAGCTATGTCCGGAGATGAATGCCTTTTATAAACTATTTAATATTAAAGATGAACAACATTATTTGTTATCACAAGAGAGCTATTGTTCCTATTAAATGAACAACTAAATGAATTGCCGCAGGTGCTAAAGGTAGAACAATAAACGGTGTATGTTTACAAGAGTGATCTTTTCTGCAGTGTGTTGACATAAACGTCTCATCTCTATTTCACTCTGCAAGGGAAATTACATGGCCATGGTCTCATAATGATGATAGCTGATGCTTTTTTATTGACGCTTGCAGCACCTTTTTCCATCTGCTTGTATTTTGTTGGAGGAAAGTTACATCTATTTCATTTCTGTTTTATTACATGGATGCACAAAGACAGCAACTTGAGGATTGTTACTCCAAAGCAATAAATTCTCTGCAATGGTGTAAGTTAATGTCTTTCATGAAAAGTGAAGAAAGTAAACATTTGAGATAATTACCAGCATCACAATGAAAAGGATTAAGATTTATACATGTGCTGAAGCCCAGAGTAAGGCAGGGTGTCATATCAGCCTCATAATCATGTTGTTTGTTGGCTTCAGCCTACACACAAATTGCTGTTATTTTCTTTGCAACGTATGTGTTTTGGAAAGGAAGCCATGTTGGAGAGCATAGGTATTAATTACAAAAGGAATCGGACATTTCCCACCTCTACTTCACACATCAAAAAAATCATATTCAAAGTCTCACCAGGGGCTCCAGTTCAGAGTGGTCAATAAGGTTGAACTCTGAGATGAAGTAGTAGTAGTGTTTGTAGCAGGTGTTTATGTGCGCTTCTGCACCCATGCTGCAGACGCTGTCAAAGTGATGGATGTAAACATGGACAAACACTCTGAAGAGACGGCTCAGGATCTTCTTGCACACCTGCTGGAAGTTCTTGGGGAATGGGACGCCTGGGACGAGGGAGGCAGAAGATTGTCAGAGAAATGATGAGACCTCCAACTGAGAAACATATCTGATCTAAGACTGAACATGAATCATGATCTATAACTGACACCAGTAATTATATAGACTAGAAATAAACTCTTGCTTAGAATTTGAATCATTCACAGTGATAGTTATGTACATGAGGTGTAGCTGTGCCAAACACAACCTGTTTTTAGATATGGAGAACATAAAAGAGTTCTGTAAGAGAAATGTCTGGAGCTGCAGCATAATAGTTAGTGAAAACCAGTTACATGTAAAACAATATTATTACTTGTGTCTGCATTTAAATCTGTAAAATTATGAGCAAATTTAATATACAATGTTACACTTTATCAGAGCAGCGTCCAGGATTCCAGCAGAATCAAAGTGTGCATTGTTTCAAAGCTTAGCACCGATTTTTATTTGCATATTCCACCTCTCCTCTAATAATTTAATCATTTTTGGTCTATTCATTTAATTTCCATTCCCTTTATTCCTACTTGACAAACTGTCAGTTTTAACACTGAGACAAAACTACAGAATATCCTGTCCCATCACTGATCACAGAGTGGCTTTGCTCCTCTACTATACATTAAATTCTAACCACTAATAAATGTTGATTACTAAATCTGGTGCTGAAATAAAATAAGACCATAAACACCCGTTCACTCTTCTCTAAATGTCAACCTCACTGTTTAATTAACCTCAGCTTGAACTTTAGTATCCCATCTAAGATGTTAATGGACTAGAACAGCACAGTACTCTAGACTGACACTTGCTCAGTGCATTCCACTCAGTAACAGTCTGCCTTCATTTGCAGACTCCTCACACACACCTACTCTGGTGGGGAAGATGTCCTCGTTATTGATGAGGGATTCTATCCAGTCCATCAGCAGGTTCATGTACTTGAGCGCAGGCAGTTTGGTGGGTCTCTTGTAGTCGTCGCCGTCCTGCCACCTGTACTCGTACCGCAGACCCCCAGACATTATGGGACATGTGCGCTCAGTGCAAAACTCACTCATTGTGCCATAGATCAGGTTGATTCTGTTGAAGAAATCCACCACATGTACTGCAATCCAGTCATTGATGTTCTCACCCTCTGGAAGCTGGACCACCTTCCTCAAGTCCAAGCCAGATTTGAGTGAGGCCTGGGCCTTCTTGTAGAGTTCAAAGCGCTGGGTGCCGGGCTCAAACCGTTTCTTTGGCCTGAATGTTTTGTCTTTGCTGAATACTTGTCCAAGACACAACGCCATTAACTCTGTCGTTTCCCCTGAGATGAGGGGGAAAATACTTTCTCTGTGATAATATTTTGTTTGGGCTCGATAAACTATGACCTTCCTGAGAGAGGACCACGTCTTGAAGTCAGGTCACAGGAGGCCAGTGTCTTGTTTCCAGAAGACTCGACCTCTGGGTGAAGCAGAACACACAAGAGTCACACAGTTGTTGCTTTTTTATTCATTACTTGAGACAAAAACAAATGAGGCATTACTTTCACAAGTAAAACTGAGTCATGAAGTGTTTATGTAATACATCATATTTGTTCAAATATAAGATGCGCTTTTAGTAGAAAACAGCAACAGTCCATTCAGTCACTCGTGGAAAAGAATCAGACAGTACAGACTAAAGCCTAATTGAGAAAATGAATGGTATGCTGCAACTCATTAAACATGGAGCTGTTTCAGGATGTATTTTGAGACAGATCCTCTATATACAGAGTGTAATTCTCTATTTCCTAAGAACCAGCCTGTGACTTTCATTAAGAAAACCAGGAGTAAAACCCAATACAATGACAACATCACCTACTGATGAACAAAAGCTTTTTTCTAAAGGATATTAGCCATCTGACAGGTGATGTCCTCTTAATAGGAGCACAACGCCTCTGAGGGGTGAAGTCATCCAGATGCTATGATAATAAAACCTTAATGTTAACATTTGCATATTAAGTGAGGGGGTAATTAACTCCTAAATGTCTGGTCCTTGAGAAATACCACAGAATTGTTAGGGGTTGCGATCTACTGTGGGTATAGTGAAGCTACTTTGGAGGGTCAAAGCGTGTGTTAATCTTTCAGATTTGACACAACAGTCATGCGACTGTGGTGGTTGCAACATGATACTGTATCCGCATTTGTGTCATGTGTCCCATTTTAACTGTTGGTCTCAACATTTCCTGTGGTTGTTTCCCTAAAACTCCTGTGACCCAAGTTTGCAGAAGTGTCAGTCACTTTAATTTACATCACAGAACATTAAAGACCAAAGTCAATTTTGTGTGTCATTGTTTGGTTTTGGTCAGTTTGCAAACTTTGTTTTTAATCAACACCATGCTCCCCTCATGAGTTTGGGTTTGGTTTCTGTTTTCTCTTTGGGTTGATTTTATTTAATTATACTTTTAATGTTCAATCTCCACTGATTATGCACAAAGTATAATCTTTCTGTCACTAGTTTTCACAGTCTGTTTAATCCAGATCAACATTCACCACTGGGGGAGCCTGAATACGTGGTCATGAGATAGCTGTAATGTGTCCATAACAAAAGGACTTCAGAGTAAAGCTCATATTACACAGCTTTGTTCAGGGTCATAAAGACACAGCTTCAGTCAAAAATCAATGTCAGACACCCTTGGTGGTGATTTATACAGAAGGTGACAGCGTGTGGGAAAGATTCGCTTGAGTTTCGATGACTTTATGCGTCTCTGCATGCCTCAGCAGCCTCAGACTGAAGCATGTCTGATCACGTATTGGAGTTGGCACACCCTGCATGCAAGTTTTATGGTCCTTTTTTATGGAATTTGCCCCAGACTTTGTAGACTTAAAGGAAAACATAAAAAAGGTCCCTCTTCAGTAACAAAGGAAAAAGACTGTGAGACATCAAAACCTAGAGATCACAGAATGGAAAAAGTTGTCTACAATATACCTGGCTGAAATCTTTCAGTAGAGGATCTGGAATGTGGTGGAAAGACGTGGGAAGGACAGGGAGGTCTGAGGCGTCGCAGCCCTAGATTTCAGATTCCCCCGTGGAGCACAGTTCCAGCTGCCTCTCCCCTTTTAGCTCCTCTGGATCCTCTGCGTCCCTGCCGGTCACTATCAGACCAAGAAGCTCCAGCTTTACTCAACAGTAACAGAGTAAAGAGAGAAAAAAGTTGTTTGGCTTCTCTTCCTGTGGATGATGTCACATCCTGACTTTGTCTACTGTTGCTGTCTATGTGTGAGCGTCTGTGCCTCTTTGTGGGTGTGTGCAGAGAGGGCCTATAAATTGAAAGAGAAGAAGGGTTGGAAAAGGCCTTTGTAAACCCCCACTCAGCCCTCCCTCTTTTCCATGTTTTTCTTTTTTCTTCTCATCCTGTAGGCAAGGGAGTGAGCCGGGCTTCTGATGAGGTCCTGAGAAAGCAACCCCTCCTCTTAAGCCACATATAGGACATCACAATCATCCCACAAATTGTTTCTGGATGTTTGGCAGCCAGAGTCTCAATAACATGTCATTAAAATTCTTGGCCTTTTTCAGATATTGTCGTTGAAGTCACATCAGCCTTAAATAGAAAAAGAGCTACACACCAACTTTAAAAAATTCTATTCAATATGTCGAAGGGAATCTGCAGTGAAATCATGAACAAACAAGGCATGTTTGTCTGAAACGATCTATTCCTGTCGCCTTTGGGGATGAGCCTTGTTATGATGGCTGTCCTGACTGTTCCCTTTGTCTTTAATGTCAGTGGGTGCCACTAAAGTGCAGAGGAGCTCTACATTTAGATGAGTAATGAAACACAGGCTGTAAAAGAGGAGCTGTCTAGACTCTTTGTGATGTGATGCCCTGCAGTATGGGAGTCATAGGAGCTATAAGCTGTGGCAATAGATAAGTTACAGAGAGGGAGGCAGGGTTCATGTTCTGAAGGTTCGGTTTGTTGCAGAGGGTTCACTCCAGTCAGTTTTAGGATGTGAGTTCAAAATCTGCAGCTGCAGACAGAAACCCAACAGTTCAGTTTAGAATACAGGCAAGGAGCACTATCCTGGCCAGAGAGTCGATTTTAGTTGATTAACTGCCATATTTTGTTGCTATTTTTGGACATTCAATTGGTTTTCAGCTCAGTTTTGAGTGCTATATACTTCATATGTTGAAACTGGAAATCAATCATTTCCCCTGGGATTAATAGATTCTGAAATGTTTGATTCTGATTGATTTTGACCTATTTAGATTTAAATAATGTATTAAAAATACATAAAATCATGGCTTATTCCCCAAATTTTGCTTCAATTTAAGGTCTTAGAATGGAAATATCCATATTTGTGTTCGTAGCTTTTATAGACAGATTACATCTGAAAAAGACTCAGGGAGGGCCACAGAACCACACTCTCAGGGTCATGTATAAAGTTTAAGTGTTATATGTTCAGGCTGAAAACATGTTACACCCATATTTATTCTTATCATTGTTGGCGGTAGTGCTAATAGTAGTATGTAAACTGCAATAGTGGATATACAACCATCAAATACCTGATGGAAATGCTAATTAAACATTATAAAATATATGGTGTATGTAATCTGATGGTGTTGTGTCACTGGTGGTAAATAAATGTTTTTTTTTTCCATGTATCCAGACTGGAAAACATCACAAAATATTAGTTTTTCCCTGTGGTTCTGAGTCTGCAGTAACAGAAAATATCCACTTGGTGTCACTATAGCTGTAATTATGAGTGTTGATGGTTCTATGGTTCTATCACTGAGGGGAATACCCTTTTAATCAGAGCAGCAGGTGACGTTTTCATGTTAATTGTGACTCTATAGAAAAACATGTTTTGATGTGTACTGGTAATGTTTTGTTTGGTGAAACTGATGTAGTTTTGAGTCACACCAGAGTGAAGAACCTATTTTTCCTTTCCATTAAACATAGATTAAGTAGATTAGAATGACTTAACATGACAAAAAGGGATCTGAGTACCAAAAAAAAAAAAAAAGGCAATGTCAAAATACTTTCATTTATTCCATGATGACATACAGTGGAAACAATGAAGCACTTACTTGTGAATACATGACAGACATGCCTCCAATTGCCCTCTGCTCTACTTTTTTCAACTCACCGACCAAAAATGCGAGACAGGAGGAAGTGCAACCAGTCCAGCCTTCTCTCACCTTTGACTATCACTCAGCACTCAGTCATTATTCAACACAACCACACTTCCTGTCATGGCTCAGCATTCATCATTGTCAAATGGGCTGCGGGAATTCCACACAAACACAACATTAGAGTTGTGTAATCTTCATCAATGTGTACCTTTTGCATATTGCTGTCAATCACCTTTGGTTGGGAGGTTTTTCCATATCGTCTTTCTGTGTTGAAACCGGAGGAGGTGTGATTCTTTCTGCTTCAAAAGTTCCCCTTAAGCCCCCAAGTGAAGAGCCTCCCCCTCAGTAGAACAGCAGGTAGATGTTCACCTGCCACAGACGGTTTATTTATGAACACACAACCAGTCCAGGTGTCTGACATCTTTGTCTTGCACGTTTGTCCAGGCTCATTATTTTCCATTCTTTGTATTTTCTGCACCCTCCCCTTTAGGAATTTCATCTTCAAAGGAAAGTTCTGTAACTGCTTGAGCTTCCCTTTGCAAACTAGCATTAGCAATTTGTTTGCCTTATCTACACTGACACACATAAGCTGTGTTATAGTTTATATAGTGTATGTAAAATATCTCGGCATAAATATACGCGAGACCCTTATCTTCTCTGGCAATCGTGTTCATATCATTCTGTGAAGCCATGAATGAAGCAGACAGCAGAACAAAAACACTGCAGCGTAAATTATGTCACTTCTTAACCACCTGACAGAAGATACAATCTCTTGCAACAGTAGTATGAAGGCAAATAGGTCAGGAGTACATTTTGACTTGTATTATCCACAAAATGTCTATACAATTAACCCATAAAGAGCCAGGGTGACTTGTGTGAATGTTCCCAAATGACTTTATGTCCATATTTACCCTTTCTTAAGTGACTTATCACCATATATCATAATATTATCCTCTATATTTTGTGTCTGTTTAGTGAAAATTATGTATTTTCCTATATTTAATTTACTGATCATGTACTTTAGTCATCGTGATGAGATTACATTTGAGGATTATTATGTCAAAAACAGGGAAAATGTAAGAAAAATATTTACTTTTTCAGTCTAATCTATCATTAACTGAACATAAATCCAGTGTCTCCATCCACTGTCATTGATCCAACTCCACAGGTTTTACTGGTGAATCAATGTTGTAGAAGATGATGGTGTTTCCACGGTAACTACGGAGCCTCTGAATGTCCAAATGGGTCATATCTGATGACCATGAAAAGATGAATAACTGTATTTTACACCATTTATTTACAAGTATTGACAGAATCAAAGGATCAATAAGTATTAAACAGTTTAGATCAGTAGATGCTTTTGGTTGCCAGTGGCTCTTTGGGTCTTTTTGGGTTAAAAAAATATATTACAAAAGCAACTGATGAGATATGTTAAACAGATGCGATGGATGTACGCAGTGATTATCCAAGTTTTTCATCACATTACTTTTGTGTATTTCAGGGACCCTGTTAATGAAATACATTTTGGTAAATAAACCCTTAATAAGTATCTACCCCTCAAGAAAAGGCACAATGTGTATGTGTATGTGTATGTGTATGTGTATGTGTATGTGTATGTGTATGTGTATGTTTGTTTATTGAAAAAAAAAATCGGATACACAGACTCATCAAAACTACTGGATTAAAGTAAAGAAGTCATCCACCATTACATCCATCAGTTCGTGTTTGATGCCATTATTACCACTGTTGAAGCTACGCGACAGCCAACATCGCAACAAATCTAGTACTGTCTTCATGTGCTTTGTTCAACTAATGGTCCCATATAGAAGTGTATTAAATGAGACAAATAAATGTGAAAACTTCATCTAATTTTCATTTTGGAATCATTTCAACAGATGTGTCTATTCATTATCCCACCCCCGGAGAGGTTAGGGTATGTTTTTGGTCGATTTGTTTGTATGTTTGTTTCTTTGTCAGCAACTTTACGCAAAAACTACTGAACCAATTTCCATGAAATTTTCGAGATGGTCCAGAATAGATTCCATTAAATTTTGGTAAATGTAGGTCAAAGGTCAAGGTCACCAAAAATGTGTTTTCACAATGATAAGAGAGTGGGCAAATCAGGTAAAATGTTTGAGAGGGCCGGGTTTGTTGTGCCTGGCACCACTTGTTTGCTTTTGTAATAAATTTGTTAAATTATAAAGATGCTCTATGAACACATTGTATTCCTACGCTGTGTTTGTTCATAATATGTGTCAACTACTGGACATTGTTTACAGGTGTGTAAAGGATTTCAGTGGGTCGGCCTGCCAATGGACGATGTAAAATACATAATAATGCTGATGT
>JAPTYQ010000019.1:28674845-28692056 GCA_029814465.1 Ostorhinchus cyanosoma
ATACACACACACACACGTAATTTTCCTAATTCTACTGGTGTCGGCATAAGTTTTCAAGTGCACTAGTTGGAGACTAAATGGAGAATACGTAGTACTGTCATACAGCTTTATACTTTTATTCCTCTACATTTCAAAAGGAAACATTTTTAGCCAACTATAACCTTTTACAACAAAAAACAATGTACAAGTCAATGCATTACTTTGCTACTAATCCATTCTTTAGCATGAAATGTGTCTCATATTGACTCCATAATGACAAAATACAATATTAAAGTGCCTTTATATGTCACTTGAAAAGAGGCATTCTGCCACGAAAAGGTCCTGTTTTTACTTTTATACTTTGAACCTCAAAGACCTAAATGGCCACCAGCGACCAAAAGCATCTACTGTTTGCAATAACACCAAGCAGCAACCTTTGAATCACTGATCCTATCAATGCATTCATATAATTTAGGTAAAATGGACTGTACTTCCTTAGCTTTTCAGTGGCACCAGAAATACCATGATTTCTGCAACACTGATCTGCCAAAACAAATCATGCTAACATTGTTGTAGATGCTTGGTTATGCATTCAGTTATTAACAAATCTAGCTCAAAGTCACTTTTTCTTCAATTTTCTCTGTTATAATTGAGAAACCTTTGAACTTACTCTCATCTTTGATGAACATCTACATGCTGAATAAATTAAATGTAGGAAAATAGCCAGTTATCATTGAAAAATACAGAAAATAAAATAATAAATTAAAATAAATGGTTAAATGTAATAAAGAATATATAAAAATATAAATGTTCATCTGGAAGCGGCTACAAAAAATAGTTGTAGGTCTTTAAAATGTTAAATGACCTTTACCTGGAGACATCTATCTGGTTTTACTTGTGGTGCAGCTACATTTCTACTTCAGATTACGTAAACAAACTGAATAGGCAACTTTTTCCATTGATACCTCTTTAATTTTTTTTCCACTGGTCTGGTCATCTCAAATGCTGCTTACAGTATTTATTGTGAATGGGTCAGTAAAAATGTTAATACTACAATACTTCCTACTGAAGTAAGATAATTTTGGGTCTCAAGATGCAAAAGTTTGGGAACACCTGGTCTTATGAATCTGTCAAATAAATTGTGTAACTTTCTTGCCCATTAAAGCTTTACAGTATGATGTACATCAGGACTTCCCAAAGCAGGGTACGCGTACCCAGGGGTACTTGGGAGAAGCTTTTTGGAAAAATACATTAAATAAGTAATCATGTACCAAATACAAAATAAATAATGAAAATTAATGCTGAAATATAAAACACAATAAATACATTCATAGAATGGTTTTATTGTCAATAATCTTGTTTAAGATGTGGTAACATTCTAAGAATATTTCTATTCTATATTATAAAAAATTTGTTTATTTGAGCAGCTTAGTAATTATTTTTTGTTGATGGAAGGTGCATTTATTAATCAATGACCAATTTATTTTGTTTTTTATCAATGAAAGAGGGCACTTTTGAGTTTAGATTTTGCATGTACATTTTTTAAATTTTTTAATTTACAGTTAAATATTTGTTGTTCTTTTACAAAAGTTTGAAACTAAACAGACACTTTTGACACAGAAACCTTTGTTTTATTATTATTATTATTTCTTTTATTTACCATTTCTTTTTTATTATTTAGTTATTTATGTATTTATTATTATTATTATTATTATTTTATTTTATTTATTTATTTATTTTCAAATGCTGAAGCGAGAGTTGGAGGTACTTGGATAAAAGGCAAGGCAAGGGACTTGGATAAACTTGGATAAAAAGTATATTTCAGGGGGTACTCCACTGTAAAAAGTTTGAGAACCACTGATGTACATGAATGAGTCATAGATGATGGATGGAATAAAATGTAAAGAATAATCGATCGGGTATCAGCTGTTATTGGTGTTCGATACAGTCATGTGATTACGTCCATATTAGGCGACAGGCTGGGGGCACGCGCACTTGACTCCACCTTTTTCTATGTCCATCAGAGGGCTGGGTCAGGAGGAAGATTTAAGCGAAGAGGAAGAGGAAGCGGGGCGGACTTCTGCACGCGCGTCGGGCTACGTTATTATCAGTGTCTCTTTGACAACCTCCGTGGGTTTTTTTCACGTCAGGTGAGTAACTTCCACGCACTCTGTTCTCACTTTTAGCGTCTGAGGGGTTTAGCATCAGGTGCGTTTCATTTCCTGGAGGAGTCTGTAGCGCGCGCGCTTTTGTGTGTGCGTGTGTATGTGTGTGTGTGTGTGTGTATGTGTGTGTGTGCGCGTGTGTGTATGTGTGCGTGCGTTTGTGTCCTCTGGAGGGGCAGTTTTCGGGGGTCCTTGTTGGTGGTCGTCCTGCTCCTCCTCATCACGCGCACCTGTGTTGTGGACACCGCCCTCACTGACAGCCGCCTCCGTCCACAGTGGGAGGCCTGTGGTTCCACGCACTTTGCAGACTGTGTCATCTGCTCAGTGGGTGTTCAGAGTGGACTGTTCCTGTTCTTCACTGTGTTAGAGGCGGATAAGAGAGCAGAGCATGTTTCTGTTGAACTGATGAAATGAATGCGGTTTCCTGTTGTTTGCTCAGAGTGGATGTCCTTCCGAAGTGAAAGTTCCCAGCTTCCCTAAAGTCTACTGTCAGTCAGGTGGTCTCATGTAGACCACATGGGTCCAGGATGTCTGTAAAGGGAACTAGAGACTATGTCCAGTCCACCTTCCTCCAGTTAGAAACCATTCAGTGTGATTTCTACCTTTTTTATATTCTATTGTGATCATTTTCCTCAGAATTCTGAAGGTATGATTATTGGAACATAACTTAAATGTTTTTGTCTCATTAAATCTGAATACAAAAAGAATGGAAAGGCCAACCGCTGGACCAAAGTAGACAACCTGCTAAAAAAAACCCAAAACATGTCCATTTGAAACCTCATCCCACCTTTACATGTCTGTCTGTCAGTTTTTCTCTCTTAAGCCGACTTACAGAAACCTAACGGAATGCTCTAGAAGCAAACACTTGGTGACAGTGGTGAGAAAAAAACTTCCTTTTATTTATGGACGTCTGCCTTGAACAGTTAGGGTTGAAGCGAGAGGGTTAAAGGAAGAGAAAGATTGAGGGAGGAGCAGGGAGATGCACAAGAAACTGTTAGAAACTAAATCTACTGTTACTAGTATAAATACCAATACCCATAAATGTTATCAGTTAACTGTTAATACTCTAAGTACTAACAGTCTTACGGCAGATGCTACCTATTTGATCATAAACCTAACTCTAAACCCATACGAGGATTCTCAGCACCTAAATGGGGTCATTTGAAGCAGGAAGTCGCTAACCACATCATTTTTATGGTACCATTAACTTTTCTTCTACAAACAAAAACTCGTCAGTGCTTATTTTGACAGCAACTCCATTAAAGTTGGTGTCTTACAGTTTTGTTAGTTTGTCAGCTGGTAGTTTACATTACAGCTCTATAAACATAGCTCTGATTTTATTTTATTTTTTTAACAAAAAATGGCAACAGTAAAACCCAGTCACCTCTGTTTTCTATATGGTTTGTGTTGTCAGTAGCTGCACTAAAGATCTGTTTGGAATCATTCAAACAGGGTCAGAACTGTCACAGTTTAGTCTGAACCGTGGAGCAACAAACAGCAGCCAAAAGAATGACCTCATGCTTTTAATAAGAATGATAATCAAACTCATTAGTGCAAAAGCTTTTACCATCGAACTCCATTTCTTAATGCTTCATCATTATAGAAAACAGTGACTCACTACTCACCCTAGTGGTCAAATGCATTTGTGTGCAACTTAATTTCAGTTCATACAGTATCTCTGGAGTACAAATCAATTAACATCTTTGACCTATGATTATTTGGATTTAACTGGCACAGTAGCTACCATATGCTGCTATTTTATGTTGAATACAGTTTTTATCCACTGCCCTCATTGCAGGGTATTCTTATCAGTTTGTTGTCTATCTGTATGTCCGTCTGTCCATCCGTATGTGCAAAAACCTTGGCGTGAACTGAAGGCTGAGGGGAAAAAGTTGAAATAACATGCCGAGGTTTTACTGTTTTACTGCATTTTAGTCTGGCCCATTGTGATGTCATGGTTTTTGTCATTTTAAGTGTTTTTAAATTACTATAGATTTCAGAAATGTGAATGTTTTGTCATGCTTTGATTAAAACCACTTATTTCTTCAAATTTTTTAAAAATAGTTGTTAAACTTGAAAGAAGTGATCATTTGGCATTTATTGTCCACTTATTAGACAAGTTATCTATCAAGCACTAAGTTGTCTTTTGTTAATATACTTTTGTCTGCTGAACCTTTTCATATTTTCAACTCTAAATAAATGGGTGGTCAGGGGCAGCACCATGGTGTTTTTTATTTAATTAGATTTTCTAATCTAGCTTTAAGAACTTCTTAGTAATCCTGCTTTTACCAGGCCTGTACCACAGCAGGGAGAGTGAGTTCAGTGTTCGTTCATTATACAGTCACATGCCTGTCATAACACAAGAACCTCTGAGAAGACTTTTGAGTCATTTAGGGCTTTTTCCACGTGACGTGGAAAACGCTTGAAAGCAAATATTAACTCTACTTCTCCCATATCACATTGAGATCTTGATAAATACCACAGTAGTCTTTCATCCGTCCCTGTTGCTACAGAATTCGTCATGTCAGAACTGTGCTTAATTTTATAATTCTGGGAGGAGGACAAAACCACTTGTAACCACACCTTAGTCATGCAATACTCAGTGGGGAGGTCTACTGTTGGGATTAAACAGTAGGATTTTATCACACTACTGACGTACAAGTAGGTATTCATCAAAGATAAATATGATCTAAATTAAATATTTTTTTGAGTGGTGATAGCAGGGCTCAAGATTAACTTTTTGACTTAGGAGCACCGGTGCTCCCAACCCAAAAAAAGTTGGGTGCACCAGCAAAAATTTAGGCACTCCACTATAAAAAGTTGGGAGCACAAGTAAAACTCTTGGCCATATCAAGTAATACTCCTGTTAGGGATACAAATTATTGATTAATTCATTAATCATTAGTTGTTTGACCTTATCGATCGATTAATGATTAATTGATAAGCAGCAATTTTCCTGAGAACCTGAATTTCTCTTTCAATAGTGTCTATAAGAATAAAAGCTAAATGCTTTTTTTTAATATACTTCATGAAAAAAATCATGTTATATTCCATATTTATTGGACCATAGGATACAGTTCAGGCAACGACATTTATGGAGTTGAACTAAATAAATTCTGCAGAGAAACTCAATAAAATAAATGGATCTGAATCGTCGCAGTTTAGAAGAAATGTGCATTTCTGACTTTTTCTGACATGATGGAGTGAAATTTGTGTGTGTGTGTGTGTTCGCCTGGGTGACTGGGGCGGTGCAGGCGAATGCATTTCAGTCGGTAACCGAACGCATGATCAACATTTAACGGCATTAATAACCTGGGATTAAGGTATATTTGAATAGATTTCAAAGCGAAAGCATAATCTTGCCTTATGTGCTCCCAGCCTCAAAAGGGAAGCCTTCAAAAAATAGTCCGCTATTGAACACTTCATTTCGTGGTTCGTGAATCATGATCACCTGACTTCCAGGATGCAGTGACCTGCCAAACTAGTGCAACGCAACTTTTGGGTTTCGCGTAGGTAGGCAAATATCAGTAAGTCAAGTATTACGTTATCGCTCATGTCAGCTGGCAGGGGAAGTTATTTGATTGCTTTATTTTTTATAGACGCACCGGTGTGACTGTGATTTCAAATCTAGTCACTTGTCCGAAATTCCAGGCATATGCGACCATTTTGGTCACAGTCTTGAGCCCTGTGGCACTTACAGCTTTCATTTTCATGTGGAAGATGCAGTTTACAAAGTAATCCTTCCACATAGAATTTCATTTGTGTGTGCTTTTTTTTGTTTAAGCGCTTCATTCATTTTTCTAGGTTGTTTTATTGCTCTTTTCAGATTCGGCTTTATTAGCATTTAATCAGTAGTACATGATAGAACGAAGTGTAGTTAGCCAGGTCTCAGTGTTTGCAGCATGAAAAAAACAAGATTAAAGGGTTATTTATTTACTTTATTTATTTGGGGTGTACCGGTACACTTATTTGGACCAAACCATTTCAGTTTAGGGCCTTCGATACAATACAGAGGTGTACGAATGAATACATGTAGCCTATGTGAAGAACACAAACACACAGGAAGCGGGGTGGCCGCAAGCAGAACCCATATGTGCAGGGTTTCCACTATACATTCAGCAGCAGCGGCATCGTTACAAAAAGCCCACTTTATTCTGAGGCCAAGGCACTGATGGGGGGTGGGGGTATGACAACATAGAGTACAACAGAGGCACTGAAACTGGGTCAGAATGTTCATAGTGTGTTAAGTTTCACTTTAAGTTTTTGGTAGTTACAGAATGTACCCCCCCCACTGTACCGAAAATGTATTGAACTGAAGGCCCATGTACGGAAAACTGACCAAATAAATAAGTGCGTGTGTGTGTGTGTGTGTGTGTGTTTGTGTGTGTGTGTGTGTGTGTGTGTGTTTGTGTTTGTGTGTGTGTGTGTGTGTGTGTGTGTGTATAAAACCTAAATGGAATAAAAAAGTACCTTAAAATATGCACACAAAAAATTAAAAAATACAATAAACATCTGAATATGTACAGTATACAGCACCAGTTAAAGTGATGCATGTGACAGTAGTGACTCTAGCAGCGTCATGACCTGTTTTTGCTCCTGAATGGCGGTCCTCCAGGGTACGTCATGGATCAGAAGCTCTGAGCAGCCTTGTAAACATTAGCGGTGTCTAATGACTGTTGGATGGAGACAAAGGGCCTCAAGGTCAGCCAGCCCAGGTGTGTTTCTGATAGTAATGTAAACACTCTGGCAGTATTGTGACCGTTTATGCCTCAACACTGCATGTTGTTATCGCTTTATCAGCCACAATGTCAACACCCTCTCCTTTATATTTAAGGCCAGAGCACAACCAACGTTAAAAATGTTGGTTGAAGTTAGAGTTTCTAAGGAGTACTTTCACCTGCTAGTCTGGATATTTAGTAGTTTTTGGGGTTTTTTGGGGTTTTTTTTACTGTTAAATGAATGGTCTTCTGTTGGTCACCAAGTGCTTTGCTGTGTTTGAAGGAAAATATTACTCATTCACTTTTCCCTTTGCACATACGCCTAGAATCTGACTTGAGGGATTGTCATTTATGAGTTAAAGGGGTGTTATTTCATTTACACTCAGAATTGACTCCATTAACAGTAGGGGGCGATACCAGAGAGAACCCACTCCCACAGGATTAAAAGGACTATGTGAAAATGTTTTTGTAGAGATCCAAGAGGAAATGAGACTTGATCATGTGCTTAATTACATTTAACAAATGTGTAAGAATCTACATAGATGAAAATGGCTCAACCCACCATTTTGTTTCAAAATGTTTGCGATCCTTTGACAATGAAGCAGCGCTGACATTTATTACGACTCTATGGGAAGATGATTTTCTATAGAAAATCATTATCATCTTTTTCTCCAGTGTTCCTTCCACCCTGGCTTCAGTCAGATTCTAACATATTTCATCAATCAATCTTATACTCTATTCTATATGCTCTAATCTGAACTGCCTGACTGGGCTGTGATTTGTGCTCTTAGTAGCAATCGCCAGGTTTAACAATTTCTCTGTTTGTTAGTGAAACGTGGTAGGTTTTAGTATAACAGTAGGAAAATCTGCAAAAATATTCTAAATATAACAACTGCATACCCATGCCTACTGTTTTATCAATCAAATCAAATTTCCTTTATATAGTGCCAAATCATAATAAAAGTTATCTATGACACTTTGCATATAGAGCTGGTTGAAACCAAACTCTCAAGCCAATTTACAGACACCCAACAGAATCGTTTTAAGAGTTTCACATGCAAACCTGACAAATTGTTAGTCTTTTATTTGATCAACACCAGTAAATAAAAGTATAAGAGTAAGTAAAAACTTACTTTTAGTAGTCAAGTAGAATTCAGAAATTAAAAAGCACTCAGTCCCTGCAGTGGGTCACGATTCACTCTCCTGATACAAAATGGTATTACAATAACTTTCAGTGTTTAATTCTTTTATGTTTTATTTGTATTTATGTCTTTGTACAGCACTTTAGCCAAGTGTTGTTACGAAAGTGCTTTATGAATAAAGTTGAGTGCAGCAGCTCTAGGATGGGCTTGGCTGTAAAGTTCAGTGCATATTTCAGTCATACAATAGAATGATATTTGATATAACATCAGAATAGCACTTTGTAAAGACTCAAACAATAATTTCAGGACATTTGAATATTTTAATAACCAAATATCAACTGTAATAAACATTCTAAGAGTATATGACATTGTCATTAGTGTTTAGAATAAATACCTCTGACTTTATATCAGGAATGTTAACTTGTATTGTAGAGTAAATTTATCCACAGCCACTGGCTGAAGTGTTAGTGGGAATGAATGTGACCAGTAGAGGGGGCAGGGACTCACTCTACTGGTCTCCAGTCAGTTATGTTTGCTGTTGTTTATTGATCCACTGTCAAGACTAAGCTGTGACAATTCTTTGTCACAATTCTTTATTTTGACAATTCAACGCAGGACTTATGCAACTATTGACTGCACAAACAAAAAACATTTGTTTTGTTTCACTGTGGCTGTTTTCTGTGTAAACACGGAGCTGTAATGTAAACTCAGTTAATGCAGTCTATGAAGGTTATAAGACATTATTTTAGTTTGACCAACTGTCTGAAAATGTATTTGAGGGAGAAATGTTCTTAACACAGAAATGTGGAAATATGGACTTTTAAGACTTTATACAATGAATGAAACAGTCTGTGGAAACACAGCATTGATATTTTGGAATTTGTAGTGATGTGTAACTCTTACTCGACCTTCCCCTGGTGAGGATAATTAGGAGCATCAATACTACATAGAACCCCTTAAAGCGACACCAGTGACTGTGTCATTGATGGATGTTCTGTGACCTGGATGCCTGAGATGTTCCCCAGACGTACAGCTGATAAGACACAGTTTATGGTTTAATGTTACATAAAGTCTTCCTTCTTATCCCTGAGCATCTGGATGACAGTTTTAGGTAAACTGTAAAACAGCTTTGTTTTACACAGGAATGAATGTTTGTTCACTTTTGTCCTATGATAACTTTGTAACATGACTAAATCATCGTAGTTGGGTTGAGGTGGTGTAAGTCTGCTATCTCCATGATCAGAGGCTAAAACCTTGTTTCTGCTGATGGAAACTGATCAGAGGTTTGAGTTGTACTCTCAGGGTCTCATCTTTTTTGACCAGTGCAAACCACTGTTTAAAACGGTGCCGATTTCATACCTTTCTTTATGTTCACAGAGAAGCATTATTTTACTTACTATTCAGCAGTACATCAAATGAAATGTATCGGGTATAATCCTACCTGACTTGTGGATTGGGCTGGGTGCTAAAACAATATTCATCATGACATAATTTTATATGATGATTAATAATATTACAATGACCCTTGTTCCTTGAGCATTTGTTTTATCAGCTAAAATACACATAAAATGTTTATGATGGTGTATAGAATTTTACTACTGCTTTTTTTTTTAATCATTGTAGTTTTTATAAATGTTTTACCAGTAGATAACTGGATTATCCAGCTGTTGTCATTTTCTGACCCTGAAGAAGAGTTAAAACCACAAATACTGTTTGTAACTTTAAATGAAAATAAGGAACTCGTACACTTTGGGGATGTCTTTATATGTTATATAAATACTGCTGTCTGTCTGGGCCAGGACACTCTTGGAAACAGATTTTTAATCTCACTGAGGTTCTCCTGGTTAAATAAAGGTTAAATTTAAAAAAAAATACTGTCTAGTTTAATACTTTTAATATCGCCATGTCTTTTTGAGTAATTTAAAATCATAATTAACAAATTTGTTGTCATTTATATTTTTTTCCATTTAATGTTTTTCCTCTCAGTCTTTAGGTCATGGTCAAAACTGTACATATAAATTACTTTGGAGAAGGTGCCTGGGTTCTTGAGGATGTTTCAGGTTTGACCTTCTGTTGTGACAGACAGGAGTGTTTAACCTTTGTTCTGTTGTTGACAGCTTAAGGGTTGTTAAACACTCTGAGCCGGAGGTTGTGTCCTCCATTGACCACTGTGTTTGTTAGCCACAACCCGCTATTGGTGACAGATTATTCATTTAACTCTTTGTCTTGTTTTTTTTCTTATCAAAATTTCTTTACATGTTTAGTCAAGGTCAGGTTTATTTATGTAGCACATTTAAAATCATGCAAAGTACCCAAAGGGCTTTACAAAGTCATAGATAAAAATACAAGATATGATCAAAGTAATGAAAATAAGAATAAATATAAGATGCACAATAATAAGATAAATAGCCACTAAAACACAAGATAAATCCAATAAAAGTTACACACTTGATTAAAAGCTTGTGCTAATGGAGACCTCTTACTTGTCATAAAGACATTTTGTATAGAACTGGAATGGATGATCAGTTTTTGCATGAACTAGATCAAAGGTTACAAACACCTTGCATAAGTTGTAAGAGACGCATCACGTTTGGATGCATTAAGCAACTGTCTTTGTTTTCAGTCTCTGTGGTATGAGGGTGAGCAAGAAAGGAAAACTGTAGTTGCTGAGTTTTACAATTATTATTTATTTTTTTAAACATGTTAACAGGTTTCAAACAACTGAACGGGTCTGTGGAGGTTTTATCATAGTAGTATCTCCTACATTCTTCACAGACATGAAGTCATTCCAGTCATTTTAATGTGTTGTGTAATCCTAACCTGTCTATCAAGTCTGTGTCACACTTGCCCCATTTATCAAATCTGAAGTCATTTTGTAGTGTTGCTCTCCCTTGAGGCATTGCAAGAATGCAACCCCAAATTTGCTCCATCTTACTCTAAGTGACCTGTTCTAGTGGAGAAGGAAAGATAAGACCTGACTAGTGAGGGTCACTGGGATAGTGATGAAGTGAAATACCTGGACTGGATATTTTATGCATAAAGAGGAAAAATTAAGGAAAAGCCTATTATTGTTGTAAAATGGTCATAGCAATATCAAAGGTAAATCATTTTGAGAGAATCAAAGATGGTTGGAGGAGGTGATGAAAATGACCACTGATGGCCAGTAGAAGCTGGTTCCAAAAGGCCCATGGACTTAGATTTGGACTTGGACTAACCCAAACACCTGGACTAGGTGTCAGGACAATGGTGTTAGCATATATAGTATATCTCTTACACTTACACAAAGGGTCTACACTGGAAACATTTAATGGTGCTATGACTGTAAAGGTGTTTACCAAGTTACTGGGGCATGATCACTCAATAACAAAATTAAGTTATTTTCTAATTTGTCAATTTTGTTTTTACAAAGTCAGAAATCAAGGTTTAAAATTTTTACTCATAACAGAAAGACTTAAGTATGTGGTCTTAAGGCCCATTTCCAAAGCCAGGGAACTGGAATCAAATATGCAAAAGTCAGAAAGCTGCTATTTAATAAGGGCTGAGAGAAGCTTCTGATGATCTACTGAATTAATCCCTATGTATTGACTAAAATGTATTTCATTATTGAATAAAATATATTCAATAAATAGTGCCTCCACAGCTTTATCCTTTTGTCCAAGTAATGTCTGTACTGGCTCCATGAACCAACATATCGACGACCAAAACACAAACAGCCCTAAAACAATGGGAGATGCTGCTGTAGTTTCTAAGCCTTTCTCTTGTACTGTATAAACAGGTTCTGCTGTGTTTGTGTTTGACATGTTGGGGTTTTTTTTTGATGGCCTTTTTTATTTCCTTGCCAATCCACATTAATTAATCCCTGTACAAGTACTTCACTAACTTAACAGTTTTGTTACCCTCAGCCAACATCTGGCCAAAGGGGTATTGTAATCCTTTTGTTGTCCGTCCGTCTGTCCATTCAACGACATAATCACATTATCTGAAGAATGCATTGACATATCTGCACTAAATCTTTACTGTGGATGCACCTTGGCATGGAGCAGAAGCCTATTGAAAAAAGTGACCTTGACCTACTTTTTCAAGGTCCAGTGGCCTTGTGCAGTTATAATATGTGAGTACTTTCAAATATAAATATATATGTAATAAGTTTTAGACAAAGACAGTCTAATCTAAATTATAGGGCAGTAACTTTTAACAGAATCTTGCACTATATTTGGCTGAGGGGTATTAAAATTGCACAGCACATTATGTTTAAGTCTTGATCACTAGTTTTGATCTTACATTGCATTAGTCACTTTGATACGACCTGTATTACTGAGGAATACAGCCATTTCCTGTGTATTGGTTAGTGAGTGGACATAGACTGCAGGATGTGACCATACTGCTCTGTTTTGACCCTACGCCTCCTGCACTCACTGAGCTGCAGTCATCAGTTTAGAGCTCATTCATAAGAACGAGATGCACTATTGTTATCTATGGAAAGTTCTAGAAATGTGAGTCGCTGGTGAGACCTGTGAGGGGGAAGGGTAGGGAGGGAGGGGTGTGAAAAGAATGGGACCAGTGTTAAGTAGGTAGGAGTGATACTACTCCCCCACCACGACTACACACACACCCACTCACCCATCCTCACACAAACCCAGCACAGGTACAACAGTGTAAACATGTCAGTCTTGAGGCAAGTCCTGCAACATTCCAGTGCTAGAGTAACAACAATTACCAGTGAAGTGTTAGTTTTTCATAAGTGTTTTTTGTTGTTGTTTTTTTAATGAAAGCATTGGGCTTGGTTTGTTTTATCTGTAAGAAGCAGGAAGGAACTGGACTAAATAAATTTAGAGGTTATGTGCAGCTGGTGCTCCTCCAAGAGAATAGAGGGTTTTATTCATTTTACAATATGAATAAAACACTCATTCTCTTGGATTAATAACTACTTGAGATGGCCATGCATGGTTTAATAACCACAGAAACAAATGTTATAATGTAGTGATGTATTTACTGTTCAGTCTGCAGTGACTGAATTGGAACAACATTCACAGCTTTAATATTATACAGTGAACCTGTTCATCACTGAAATTTGATTCTTTATTAGAATATTCTGTATTATACAGGGTTTCCATGGGGTACTGAAACATCTTAAATCCTGAATTTACAAATCTGTCTTTAATACCTTAGTCTTTAAAAAGTATTACATTTCATGAGTTAGGTCTGATGTTGCCATAAACTTTTTCGCTGTGTTGTGTTTAAATATGTCTAGGAAATGTCCAAGCTGCAAAGAAAATAAAGTCCACACATTCCAATTAGGAACTAATTATCACTGACTTTATAGCCCCTGGTTAGAAATGACTCAGAACTGTGGGATCAAGGCATTGGAGTAAATAAATACATTTGCCTAAATTCTCGGAGTCACACATTTTTGCCAGTATGGCTGTGAAATAGGTTATGAAATGGGAATTGAATTCTGTCTTAATAGTCTTAAAAAGTCTTAAATTGAACTTGTAGAAACCTGTAGGAATTCTGATTATAGTAGTTCGGTGTTTATACAAAAAGAGAAAACTCACTGTTATAGCAGATATACATTTGTGAATTTGTCATGAAATAGGTTATTATACAGCACTGTGCACATGTCCACCTTAAGGTTTGTTGTTTTTGTATGATTGTATGGAGCCACATATTTATATGGGAGTAAAATAAGCACAATGGGAATAAAATGGCGTCTACAAACAGTCAATATACAGTGTGACCTCTGTTCACATGACAGTCTCCCAAACAATCACAGTGATTGTGTGACATGTCTACCTGGTGTAAAACATCAGCACAGTGCTTCTCACATTGTCTGCACAAAGGAGTTCAAGACATGTTCAATGCAGTGGGAGGTTGCATTACATCTGCTGCTTGAGTCTGCAGAAACTTTTTATTTTTTTGTCATTTTTCGTATATTTTCATTTATATATTGATACATTGAATGTGAAATGCACATGTATGGTTGTTTATAACCAGCGAAAACGACAAACCCAAAGATGTCTGCACAGCGCTGTAAGAGATGGAAGATGCAGCTTTTTATGCACAAATGTTGCTACAGTATGGTGGTTCACTGGTTAAATAGCCTGTCATTGTATCGGTGCCATGTGTCGATTTAAGGCAATGCCATCGTTCTCCATCTGACTCAGTCAAAACATACCAACAGGATAAATCAGTCTGAGAGGATATCCACTATGATCAAATCAGCCCGTATGATGCAAGTTTACGACTCAGCCCATGTTTCCTGATTTCTCTTTCATTCACAGCCTGTTAAAGACCCTTCATGTTCCACCCCAACTCTTTTTTTTTTTTTTTTAATTTTAACTTTAAATAAATAGAACCGACGGGACAGTGGACGTGTTTGAAGAAGAAAATAGCTGTATTAATTTGTGCTTTTCTGTTCTCTGGGGGGATAGCGATCTGTGTTTTTTTTGACTGGAGGTGGGTCGGAGCGGGGGACTACGGTCCATTCTTGTCAGAGCGCGGTCTGTGAATCCCGTGATCGTGTGTTTGTGCGTGTGTGGTGGGTGATAGCATGGTTGTCAGAGCAGAAGTGAAAGTGAAATTGACAGGCTTTACTGTTCCTCTAACTCTCCGCGCTGCACACGCACAGGAGCAGCGAGCGGCAGAAGCTCTGCAGCAAAAAAAAGTTAATAATATTGGCCAATGACGATTAATCATGAGACCCTATAATCAGCCCGATTAATCAGTCAGGCTCTACTAATTATATCCCCAAACACAAGTTTCTACCGCCGCCAGCTGCCCCGGGTCCACTGCTACCGGATATCCTTCGTGTTAACGTGACAACTTAAAAAATATTGGGTTTACAAATTCCAGATTTTCCATATCAATGAATATCATGGAGAGGAAGAACTGATTCAGTTTTGGATGATTTATCATTTCTAGATTGGCCACAAGGGGCCGCTCAAAAGTTTAAAATCACTAAACACTCTTTTGTCCATATCTTTGGAACCATTTGTCTGACTTCAAATCAAGTGCAAATGAAAGGTTATGACCTGGGGATGCCTTATGTCATGACATCATAGCTGTCTGCTTAAGGGTTAGGGGCGTTCAGGGATATAACCCTAGCTGTTGCTTCCAATGGTTAGTTTTGTGTGTTTTCTTTTTTGGTCAGCTGGTTGCCTTCGATATTTTGGAGCGTAGTGTTTAACTTTGTGGTTTCTCTTTGGCTTTTATTCACCTTTTAATATTTTATTCCTACTTACTGTACATTAAAAATGTTTGATTTATCATTGTCATAATATCTTTTAAGTAGGCTCTCCTTGTTCACCAGTACTTGACGGATGCCTTTCATAACTCTTCTTCTTTTTTGAGGGATAACCTGAACATGAGCTGTTCATGTACAGCGGGGTATTCAACTCCAGTCCTCGAGGGCCGGTATCCTGCATGTTTTAGATATTTCCCTCTTCTAGCACACCTAGTTCAACTAAGCTCAGCAGAAGCCTGATAACAATGTAATGGCTTCTAGGTGTGATGGAAGAGGGAAATATGTAAAACACACAGGATATTGGCCCTCGAGGACTGGATGTAAATACCCCTGCTGTACAGTATAGATGATGGGGAAATTGTTTGCCTGTTCTCGTGTCTTTGACAGAGCAGCAGTGTGACTTTGAATGAGACTGATTTGTAGCCAGTGTGGAATGAGACTGACTTGTTTTGAAAGGGCTCACTATCTCTGTTGTGATCTTAAAGACACAGTTGTGTCAGATGTAACCCAACGGAGAGGACCCGGCCCCCAGGTGAGTCTCTGGAGAACTAGGAAGAGCTGAGTGACTGTTTTCTCTAGTGAGCGTTTCCTCCCACTGGCTTGATTGGAATGCATGTTATTGTTTTGTGCCATGTGAGACAAGTATTCACTTGGTTTTAGTGTTGAATGGCAAGAGCTGTTTGTAGTTTACTTTATTAAAATGAAGAACAGAAATGTCACTACTTTACAAACATGAATTTAAAAAATTGCATTTGACTAATAAATATGAAGGTTAAATGCATAACCCCTCATGTTTCCTAGTCGGATCTTCTACCAGATTGAAATGTTGTTCCTTACCCCCTTCATTGGAAGTTTATTTCGATGCACAGTTTAACCCAACATTTGTACAGAGTTCTCAGCACCTAAGTCAGATTCCTCACACCAGTGTGTGACATGCTGGTCGATATTCTTGTGGACTGGGGTCACGTGGATCTGCTGCACATACCTTTATAATATTCTCTAGTTCAGCAGCTTCTGAAATAGACTTTTACACTGATAATCAATTAATTGATTTGAATATTTATTTTTGTCTAAAAGAAAAAACAAATCAGAAGATTATGGTCCCAGACGTTTTAGATGTGAATATTTGAGGACATTACCTTGGGCTTAAACCATTTTCTAACATATAGACCAGACAACTAATTGATTACTTGAGCGCCGAATAGACAGATTAATTTCCAATGAAAGCCTGCGTTTGCCTTAATGGATATTAGATGTCACCAAATTTTTGGATGTCAAAAACTGGTCTTGAGTTTCACTTTTGGTTGTGAAACAGTATTTTTTATAAATTATATGGTATGACAGCACATTTTATGTGTGGAATGGTGTTAAGTTTTGCTTTGGTGGTGTGTAGGTCAACTGAACATCAGTACTGTAAGGGCACTGATGCCATCAAGTATCAAAAATACATGTGGAATATGATATCAGATCTCTAAGGGTTAATCTCATCAGCATCAGTACATGAAGCAGGTTCTTGTTCAGATTGTCATGAATAGACAAAATGTATAACTGCTTTATATCTTGGAGAAAAAACAACAAAAAAAAAAACAGAATAACAAGCGTGCAATGTCCTTTTTTTTGTTTAAAATTTGGGAAAGTTTTGTTTAGGAACTGGTATTAGTATTATTACTGCCTGTGTTTTTGTTCGATTCCTCCTCAGTGAATCATATCAGAAGTCACAGGATTTTGTAAAACTCCATAATTGGCATTTCCATATATTTTGTGCTTCACTGTCATTTGTTTTTTTTGGAACGTCGGTGTCACAGGACAAGATGGTTATCATGTTTGAGATGTCAGCCATTACAGAAGAGCGCAGTGATCTATTTGTCAGGTGTGTTTTGGTATTTTTGAGGAGGGGCTAAAATACACTAAGCTGCCCCCCCCCCCTTCCCATCTTACAAACTGTTTACCCCCCACCCCCGTCC
>JAPTYQ010000019.1:28692156-28703898 GCA_029814465.1 Ostorhinchus cyanosoma
CTTCCTCCCCCTCCTCCCCCTTCATGGGGACTAGTAGGACGGGTAGAACCAGCCCTGGATAGCCAGAGGTATCAGTGGAATACTGAGGAATGATTAACAATGACAGAATCACCTGTGCAGACATTTCAGGTGGCAGTGGTGTTAAAACAACTGAGTTCAACTGTTATTTCACAAAGCCTCTTGTCAATATCACGGACTATTGCCTCTAATGGAATAAAGTGTGACTGCATACATGTTTCTCTAAGCCTTTTGTACTCGCCGAAGAGTGAGGTGTCATGTTTCTCTACACATTTAGGTCAAACTCGCAGTGTTAAACGTGCCATTAGCTGCTTTTTGTTGTGATTTGACGTAGGGCTGTGCATTAACACTAACTTGTGTTTTGTTTTTTTGTTCTGTTTGTTTTAGTTATTCAGACTGTCCTCCTTCAAGGTGTGTGACACATTTCATCTGTTTGACAAATATTTATCATCAACTGACAGTAAAGAATGGTTTGAAAGAACAGATAACTCACATATAGCCTAAAAGTCACCATTATATCAAAAGGAAGAAAATGTAGACTGAATCACCAAATTGGAAACTACATGTGTTGGTTTGTTTCGCGACAACTCTTTGCCATTTACATTATTTTAATCGTGTTGTCTATTCTCCCTAAAACCATAAATGCCCATTTGGGTTTGTTTGTTTGTTTGTTTTTTTTAACTTTGACTGGGGTCCAGAAATCAACCTAGCATGTAAAAGAAATAATAAATTGACATTGGATTTTGTATCATCAAACATTATCTTTAGTCTTTATTTAGCACCTGATTTTGAAACTGGATTTTCTTTCTGACTTCATCTCTGTCATGCATGGGAGGTTTTGCATGAAGAGTCTCCTCATGTGATGTTCTGTAACAGTAAAAGCAACTCTGCAAACCGATAATAGTTGTGTAGTTTGATCATAGAAAGTATAATGCTGACGTGTAAACTCAGTGTAGGTAAGACGATGTTTCCACCAGTGCTAATGAGGACTTTATGGGCTGTTTTTTCTTCTATTACATTCTGATGTCCTGAGCTTTACATTAAGGTTACATTAACCTCACATGTTTTGTTTGTTGTGTTCTTCTTTTCTTTAAAAAAAAACAATTTAATCAAAAGTTTGTTCCATTCACAAATGTCGAGGCATCTTGTGAATTCCCATAAAACCTGCTGCCAAAATAGATACTGTCACATTAACATAGAATGTCACCACTGCTAACACTACTATTAATGTTTTGCTCTAGTTTGGAATGTGCGGGTGTGGCGCTGTGATCTCAGTAAGTGATTTCCTATCGGGGAGAGTGAAACCTTGCACAACACAAAATTTTAAGCATTATTGTATGAGTCACCATCTCTTTCCATTGCAGCAATCGTTTTCGTCTGCCATTAGCCCAACCATGCAAAACCTGAGTAAACATCAGCGTTTTATGACTGGCTGTGATGCGCCGTGGCTTTGAACCTTGAGTATATTTGATGTTTCTTAGGCAGGCCATTATGTGTTGTGCCTGGTTTTAGATGTCAGGGAAATGCACATATACACAACTGAATCTGGTTAACTATGGAGTGGATTCTAATTCTCTCTTTCTGTATATATAAATAAGTTAAGCTGCAACAATTACTTCATTTGTGTCAGCTATTAAAAGAATCACAAACAGCTTCTTAATAAGGAATATTCTATAGTCCTCTTTCTGTGAGTGTGAACGTAGTATGTTTGGGTGTTGAATTAGTGTGCATAAGGAGTCATTTTTGACTTTAAATGTTTTTTTTTAGACCTTTTATAGACCACCTAACTAATTGGTGAGCATATCCATTATTCTCACCACAGGGACATTTGATCTGTGGAGTTATACCACACTGGCAGAAACATAAAACATAATGTAAAAATAAAATTCAAACAAAAATCTAACATGGACGCATAATACAAAAAAACAACACTTATAAAGAAAATGTCCTTTAACGCAGTCTAATGTTAGTGTGTTAACAGAGAGTGAAAATGATCATTAGCTGCAGGTGTTGATGTGTGCACAGGCCATGTGAGGTAAACCACAGGATACACATCATTCACAACATACTAACGCTTCTAAACACAGAGGAAGAATGAAATGTTCGTCAGCTCCTCTTTCTTGTGCCAGGCATTTTTATCATGACACCGATTGTCTTTAAACACAGAGAATGAAACAGGAGCTGGTTTTGCTTTCTGGGTGTTGGCTGGGTCAAGAGCCAGTAACAGACGCAACAATGGCCCCCTTCACCATAACACAGTTGCTACTGATTTCTCGCCCGCTGCTCGTGAATAATATTATCAGCCCACCCCGTGAAAGAAAACTTAAAGGGCAACTCCAGAGGTTTTTTTTTTCTTTTTTTTCTTTACTGTGCATGTGTTTGTGCATGCAGAGGGTGTGACCTTGAGAGCTGCCGTGGGGGGAAACTCTTACTGAAGTTTGGGCGTCACTCACACAACAGCTAGTGGCGTTTTCATTCGGGGGGTGTCTTTTTGTGTGGATTTAAATAGGGGCTATCGCACTCTCACCCCAGTTGTACTCTCGCTCTGACACAGTGCGTACTCTCTCTCCCTTTGGCTCAGCCTCCTTCCCTCCCTCTTCTCTGAGCGAGTTATTCATCCACTGTGTGAGTCAGGGAGGGTGGGGATTTGGAAGACCTCTGTACCAGCCACACTTTGTCAGTTTACTTTCTCGTCCTCTTACCCTGTCTCTCCCTCTCCCTCTCTCTCTCTCTCTCTCTCTCTTCGCTGTTTTCTCTTTCCGCTGATGCTGACCCAGCCGCCTGCCTGCCTGCCTACTACCCGCCACACCTTTTTTGTTTTTCGGAGAGGCTTTTGCCGTGCTGTAAAACGGGAATCTACACTGGCACACGCTGCTTTTGAATAAGTGGAAAATTCTTGTCTGAACAAGGTAAGTTGCTTAATGTCCCCTTCTACCCTCCGATCCTCAGGGAGAGCTCTTGGTGTTTTTAAGGATCTGTTCTGTTTTACAGTGTGACACTTTTTTTTTTGGTTTTTTATAAATAAACTTTAATGTGACTTGGACTAATGGGCTTCTGGCTACTCAGTTTTTTTTTTCTCTCCAGTTTGTTCATCATTAACTCCTACCTTGTGAGTGTGAGCTTCCTTTTTCCATCTCTATGATTCATTGACATGGCTCTCATAGGAAATGTTCCCCCTCCCTTTCCACTGTACGACAGCGTCTCAGTAGATGTAAACCAGCCATATCGTTGTCAGGTTCTGCTTTATAATGAATGGGTGGTTGTGTCAGTGCGGCTTTTAGAATAACTTTAGTTCTGCTTATAAGAATATGCTAGCATTGCTGTAAGGGTTGTAGATGGTACAGTTTTTTTTTTGCTAAACGGGGATGGTTAAAAGTTGCTGAAGTGGTTCTGAGTCTACAGTGTCACCCTCTGGACCCCTCTCACACTGATGAGGAAGTTCCTGTCCTCTTGTGGAATTGCTGATACTGTTATACAGCTGTGACATCTGTACCATCCTCCTATGACACATGTATGCTAGTGGTCTTTTCTCTGAAGTAGCACTTGAGCCTTTAATTGGTAGAGATTAGAAGCAGAGAGGTGATGTTCTGTCCATGGATAACAGATGCAGCAGTGTTAGAGCGCTGAGTGACAGGAACACATTTGATCTGCCATCAGTGGTCGTTGGTGTGAGATGAGTTTTTGCGTTTTATATCAAACTGGAATGGAAGGGGCTTCATTTTCTTTATACTTCTCTCTTCATCTGGGTTTTAGATACAAAGATTATCCCCTGTATCTACTTTTTTTTTTCTTTTATTCCTAATGTGTGTGAGTCAGGGTGATAGTCTTGTGCTTGTGACACTGGTTTATTTTGGAGAAATTCATAAGTTCATAAGTTTAGGTGTAAGTAAGACTGGGATATTGGATAACCTTTTATTCCTGTGTATGTTATGCATCTGCAATATAATCTGACCAAACACAGATACTACTTGTTTGTGCAACCAGTAATTTAAGGATTGCATTCCAATAAAATAAAATAATTGTACTTATTGCAGTAGCGTTCCTATTACACAACTTAAGCCTTCTATAACAGACAGCATTTCCCACTAACCTGACCAGATTATCATTTGATCCATTTAACTGTTCAGCATTTTTCCTCAGAACAAGACTGATGCACCTTGATGTTTGCTCTCACCTCAGACATGATGATGGTTCACTTGTTGAACCAAATGTCTCATCACCCACAGCTTTTTATGTAAGAGTTTTCTGAAATGTCATATATATGATTTTACACAACACCATCGTCTGTACTTTTGGAGATAACATCAAGGCCTTCACATGGAGATAATTCCAGTTTCCTTATGTTACCGCAAGGAATTTAGTAAGTAGTGAAGCTGAGTCACATAAAGGCTGGAATGCTGTGTTCAGTCACCTGAAAGTTTAACAAGGAGATCGACCTGATACAAGATACTGGAGCGTTGACATAAACCCCTGGTTCACAGTCAGACTCTGGGGTGACCAAACTCCATGGGTTCCTTTGAAAGGAGGGGGAATGTGCAGTTTGTGAGGGATAGTCAACTACACAAGTCTGCATTGACTCTGATTCAGCAGATTCACAAAGTAGGATCAGTGACAAATTCTATATTTCCTGAAATGCTTTTATTCGACACTGATGAGATGAGGCGATGCATAAGAAAAGCAAGTGGACTTTTTTTTTTTTCTGTGCAAGATGCATGGTTGTTTCACTGTCTTTTTAAATATTATTTTTTACTTTCATTTTTACTCTCAGTGTCTGCCTGAGACCAACCTCATGCCCTTCATTCCTGAGTATGAAGTTATTGGCTTTTAATTATGTAGACTTAAGGAGGGCTGCCTGTTAGTCCTTGGGCAGCGAAAACTCAAACATTGCAGACTGTACGCCAAACAATAGCTCCTTCTGCATACAATGTGCTGAGGGGGAGGCCACACCCTGCGCGTCCTCGACTTTGTGAATTTGCTTTTAAGTTTACACTTGATACGGTTAAGCTTGTGTCAACAAAACCATAGCAACATTCCTGTGTGCAGGTTGCATAGCATGGCACTTTTCCACTGGTGAAACATGGTTCACCACATGGGTCAACACAGGGGGGAGTGGGTTATGTGTCACCTGGTCACTATGTAGCTTTGATGGTCACTTTGTAGCTTTGATGGTCACTTTGTAGCTTTGATGGTATTTCAGTTGGTGGTTTTTTTTTTTACAGTTCAGGCCTCAGTGATATTTGTCTTCAGTGTTTGTTAATGTGTTTGTTTGAGAGATCACATTGAGTATTGTGTCTTAACTTCTGGCCCTGCTCCCGCCTCGCTGCATGTGCAACGCCCTCCCCTTTCCCTTTGGCACCTCCTCTCTGATATCAGGCCATGTCTGATGAGTGGTTGGAGCTCTGGCAAAGCATCCTGGGATTTCATTGGGAGTGTTAAGGATGAGCCGTGTTGTGTAATTGCATTTAAGTGTTGCTGAATCAGGAAATGTCGTAAAAGGCATCTCCAAGAAGGCATGTGCTGGTCACGGGTGATCCCCAGCAAGACAAAATTAAAGGCATGTGATTTTATTTTTGGCATAACTGTGTGTATAATGGAGCCTTGGGGTGGGGACTGCTGATATTGTTGAATTTTATTTTTCAGTGTCTGAGGAAATCACACTTCACTGTTAAGTATGTGTCACCAGATGTATGTGTAATAATTATCACTTGTACAGCAGTTTTTCCCTATGTGTGATAAATAATGCAAATAATTGTCCAATAATTCTATCAATTTATTAAAAAATAAATAAATAGAATTATGAGGATTGTCTTTTTAACTCCAGTATTGCATTTCCCAAATGTTAGCCTCGTGGTTATGACTTAGTAACCATCACTTTCCACAAAATTTTAGGATGTGCAATACTGTAACTTATTATACTGACTATAATTAATGTAAATGTGAGATCTGGTCCACAGTATTATGATCCCAGTAGAAATGAGTCAAAACAGGAGGAACCTTTTTACATGTCGAGAGGACTGGAACCAGAAGACTGCAACTGAGTACTCCCCTATTTGTATAAGTATTGTCATTTGACTGGGGTCCAGGTGTTGCATCAGGTTTTAAACCGTCAAACTAATCGACTATTTATTGCAGGTATTTGGGTCGTAGACATACCAGGCAGCAAAGATGCTTCAGGAGATTAAGGAGATGGCCTCACACACCTTGGATATCTATGACTACCTCGTGGCAGGACTTGGTATGAGATTTACCCAACAAAATCCAAAGTTCTTTTTAAATTTTTGTTGTTTTAATGTCATTACTATCCTCTCGCCCCCCCCTTAGATCCACGGCTGAAGTCGTACCCGCTGATGCAGGGTCCTATTCCCATGACTTTTATATTGCTGTGCTACCTGTTCTTTGTACTGTACCTGGGACCGCGCATAATGGCCAATCGCAAGCCTTTCCAGCTAAAAGAAGCCATGATAGTGTACAACTTCCTACTAGTGGGGCTGTCTATATACATCGTCTATGAAGTAAGTGTGTTTTAATTTAGTTTTTGGCCAAATTGTAACACTTGAGCTCTTGATCCTACACTGTAAAGTGGTGGTTAGTTTTTACCCGTCGGCCAACTTCAGGCCAATGGGGTATTGTAATTGTATTGTCGTCTCTGTCCATTCAACAACGTAATCGCATTATCAGAAGAATGCATTTAGATATCTGCACCAAATCTATACTGTGGCTGCATCTTGGCATGGAGCAGAAGCCTAGTGAAAATCTGTGACCTTGACCAATATTTTCAAGGTCAAATAGCCATGTGCCTTATGCTTATATATCTGAGTTAGGGCTGCAAGATATTGGCAAAACTTGCGATATGGGTGTACAACATTGCTATAATGATAATATTGCGATATTTGTAGTTCACATAAAGAAATGCCAATTTCATCTACTAAGAAAAATGTTCCCTAACAATATTAAAATGAGCCAATTGTTTGTCTGCTGACTCAATTACTTATAATTTAAGACAAAATATTGTACTACTACAATCAATTGCACAATTCTGTCCAAAAACCTGGTGATGCTGCAACTGTAGACCTTCAGACACAAGCATAAGTCAGATATTTTGTAATTTTATACTCTTCTAATAATGTGTAAGTGGCATGGATGTATTTCATAATAATAAAAGTGCCAGAGTATCACCATGTAAGAGCTTTAACAAAGCAATATTCCATTGCTTTCCTGGTTTGGTAAATACTGCATATAAAAATAATATCTTTAAATATAAGTGTTCAGGCTTTGCCCAAAGTTGTGCTCTGAAAATATTCACATCATTTCAACATGAATAACATGTAAACTTGCATCAAACCAGCAGCAGTAGCATTACTTCAGTTTTTTTGGCCAGAAAAACTAGTATGTTAGAGTGGTAGAGAAAACCACCAATGGTGTATAAAACTGAAAATTAATGAAAAAAGAAAATAAAATGTTGCATGTCTTTACGATATGAATAGTACAAACTCCATTATCGCGATAATGATATTTTTTTAATATATTGTGCAGCCCTAATCTGAGTACTTTCAAATATACATATGCAAGATTTACACAAAGACAATCTAATCTAAAGGCAGTAACTTTCCACAGAATCTTTCACTATATTTGGCCGAGGGGGATTAAAAGTGCGCATCATGTTATGTTTGACCACCTGTATTTGCCAGAATGTTTTTTTGTTAGGAGACAAAACTACTTTTTCTGAGTGTGTTGAGACCCAAACAAATGAATACAAATGTTCTTGTCGTATAGTTCATGATGTCTGGTTGGGCCACAACGTACACTTGGCGATGTGATGCAATCGATACGTCCAACAGCCCCCAAGCACTACGAGTAAGACCGAGTCATTTACAGTTTTATTATGTCATCACTTTGCATTTGTTGTCATTTGTTTCTGTTAACACAAGTCTGTGTTCTTCCTCAGATGGTCCAAGTGGCTTGGCTCTTCTGGTTTTCTAAGATTATTGAGCTCATTGACACAGTAAGTGTTATTTGCTGCCCAGTGTGTGTTGGTCAAGTTGAGTTTTCCTTCATACAGCTGGACCCGAGCCAACCTGAACTCCTCCTTTTTTTGTAGATATTCTTTGTGTTGAGGAAAAAGCACGGCCAGATCACCTTCCTACACATCTTCCACCACTCCTTCATGCCCTGGACCTGGTGGTGGGGGGTTGGCTACGCTCCCGGTGAGTACACATTAACTCAGTCTGGAACTGACTCCTGAAACAGAAAATGAATACTGGTGATAAGAATGACACAACAGCTTGGGGGGTGTTAGTAGATAGTAGTGTCATCCTACATACCACATTTGTAGTCGTAGATTGTGTGTTGCGATAATGAGGGAGTTCACACAGGTTCTGCAGACGAGCTGTCAAATGAACACTACCGTTTAGTAAAAAGGAAATGATTAACTAAGACTGGCTGTAAAACCTCTGCAGCTTCTGTATTTTTTACATCCTGGTACTGACACGGCCTCTGCCTGACTTCATGGTCCCTGGTTTTTCCCTCAGGTGGAATGGGATCGTTCCACGCCATGGTGAATTCCTCCGTCCACATCATCATGTATTTCTACTATGGCCTTGCTGCTGCTGGACCACGTTTCCAGAAGTTCCTGTGGTGGAAGAAATACATGACTGCCATTCAGCTGGTATGTGTCCACTACTGTTCTGTTACGTAGGTCTCAGTAATGCAGAGTTAACCATATATTATTACAAAATCATCCTTTTTTTCATATTTGATTACAATGTTTGGGATAATCTATCTTTGCAAAATGGATTTTGCTTTCAGAAGAAACAATAATATAACATTTATCAGTTATGTTTACTGAGGAAAAAACTGTTACAATTGCAAAAATGTACATATCGTTAGCCTCATAGCATAAGTGCCTGAGTCATATTCATGGTCAAATTGTGATATCTGCGTGACTTTACTTTCCTAATACTTCTGCTTCATTTTATGCAGAAATCACAATTTGACCAAGAATATGACTCATTCAATTATGTTGTAATCTTATGTTTCTAGGACCCATTTTAAACCACTTGCTAGAAAAGTAATTGCATGTAAAGAGTTGGACTTCCTTGAACTAATAAAGTGGTTATTCATGGCTGTCACTATCATGAAGTACATTTATCGTCACTTACTATGAACGAAATTATGATTTTAATGTCATTTTATTCCACTATTACAGTATAAGTCGAACTGTACTTCATTCATACACACATTACTGATACCAAAGCTGATGAGGAAAAGTTATGTTTCCAGCACTTTGAGTTGTGATTATCATTAGTTTGTAAATTAATCGTAGTTGGGTTCAATAATTGTAACATGATGATTTTGTGATAATAGTGACAGGTTTTAATAACATTACTGATGACATGTTTACAGGATAATTAGTAATGTGTTAAATCTCAGAATGCAGCCTTCTTTCAGTGTTTGACCAGTGCTGAGCAGGTGTTGTTCTTCCTCCACACAGGTCCAGTTTGTACTGGTTTCTCTCCATGCCACCCAGTATTACTTCATGGACAGCTGCGACTACCAGTTCCCCGTCATTCTCCACCTCATCTGGATGTACGGAACCTTCTTTTTTGTGCTCTTCTCTAACTTCTGGATCCAGGCTTATGTGAAAGGAAAGCGGTTGCCAAAACAGGGCGCCAAGTCGTGTCAGAACGGCACCGCCGTCTACACCAACGGCAAACACCTCGAGAACGGCAACGGCATCAGCCACGGAGCCACCAACGGCACCAGCAACGGCTCCGCCCACCACGAGAACAGCAGTGCTCACATGGGCAAAATGAAGAAGGCCTAGGGTCTCTGGAAGGAAACACCCAAGAAGAATGACCTCGAGAACCTGTTGAAATGGATTCCAAAGATGATTTTGGCTGTGTTTCTTTTCCTGTTTTTAGTTGTAATTATAAAACATGGGGAAATGACGTGGTCAATGATTTCCACAGTGGGGGGCCCACTTTTGGTTGGTTTGTTGGTTTGTTTCTTTGAGTTGGGGTACCATCTATGGAACACAATGTATGAAGAGAAGATGTTTTGACCTACATGTTCACTGATGTTACAAACAGCCTCTTAGTTCAGTATCACAATGGTGGCCTTACACCCTCCCTTACTACTTATCTGACCCCCATGTCCTCCTGCCCCCCCTGTGGACAGATGACTGTACAGTTTCTATCAAACTTGAAAATACTTTCTGTAAATAGTTTTACAAAAGACAAAAACTAATTGTATTGGTATGCTTTAGACTTTCTAAATTTTGTTACATTGTGTATTTAAAATTAAAATGCCAATAAATTCAATTTTAAATTATCTTGTAAATGTTGTGTCACTATTTTGTATTTTCAGCAGCTTTACGCTACAATGAAACAGATCCCTCACTGTTACGCTTTTTCACTCACAGCTGTCAAGGCTTGGAAATAAGACTGACATTGTTAAGTTGCAACAAAGACGAAAAATATTTGCTTGCTTGTGCATCTTGCCTTCGCTATCTCAAGAATGTGGAGAAAGTAGGAGGCGAACAAGGAACCCATTCTGCTTTGTTCAAAACGATTTCATCATGAGAGGCAGGCAGAAGGCATCCTGCAGACCGGATCTGCACCCACTTACTCGGCCAGAAGCCGGTTCATTAGGGTCACAAGTGGGTCATAATTTTATGAGTTACTCAAATGTGAAACAATAATTCATTTTGCAAATGGACGCCTGATGCATAAACCACGGGTCTAGTATCAGACAGTCTTCCATTATTGCTTCACATCTGTCATTGAACCCACAGTTTGTTCTAAAGTTGTGTGACGAGTGATGCAGGCTTTTACATCCCCAGCATCAGCATCACTATCACTTCAGAATTATTTACTTTGTAGTGCAAGGAACGCTAGACTTGTCCATTATTAAATGAATTCTCATTTATTTTTACTGATTTAACTGCAGTGTGACTTTTTAAACACTTGAAAAAAAAAATCAAAGTACTTTAGATAATGAATGCAATGAAAACATGTTACATCAGCCATTTACCAATCATCAAAATTTTTCATTATTTACTTGTCAAATAATATTTTGCTTTGAAAATATTGCTTTAAAGTGAGCAAAGTTAATTTTCTTTGATTTTTATGATTAAAATCTTTTCATTATATAATTAGTTTTTCCTGCTACAATTGGTTCAAATGTTCAATAAATGATTAAAATATGTTCAGTGTAATATTTGTTGCAACTATTGTTCATCTTTATTCACTTTTTTCAATCCAGTCTTTTCTGTTTGGTAGTTCATAAATATGTGATTTTACACATTTTACAAATGAATTTTTTGTTTAAAACCATCTGTCAGAACACATAAATATTACGCAAATATTATATAGTGAACTAAGATGTACAATAGTTCCCACAAAAGTAGCATTAAGTGTTGTTGCCTTAAAAACACAAACAGCCACAAGCATCTACTGATCTAAAAGGTTTCATTATTTTTTAACCATAATCTCATCAATACATTGAAATAAATCAGATAAAATGCAGTTTCTCAGTATTTCAGTATGAGATGTGTCTTATTCAGATGTTCACAGACTTTGTAGTGAAACATCATCTTCTGTGATTGATTGATTGATTGATTGATTGATTGATTGATTGATTGATTGATTAATAAAACAAATGACAACGGTCATAAACACTTATTTTAACATTCAGTTAATGATATGTTTTGCTGAAAATGCCAGT
>JAPTYQ010000019.1:28794246-28805250 GCA_029814465.1 Ostorhinchus cyanosoma
GTGTGTGTGTGTGTGTGTGTGTGTGTGTGTGTGTGTGTGTGTGTGTGTGTGTGTGTGTGTGTGTGTGTGTGAAGCAGGTTAATGAAAAACTTCATAAAAGTTACACAATATCAGAGAACTTTACAGTTTATAATTGTCAAACACAAAGACAAACTAAAGTATATTCTTAACAGACTGAGAGTGTTTTTTTTCCCCACAGGTGCTGAGTAGGTTTAACCACATTGTTTCTTCAGAATCTAGGCTGGTTTCCTTTAGGCAAACGAAATAAAGGTTTTATTTCTATGTTATCAGCTGAATGGCACTATTATTGGGAGTGTTTGGTTCATAGAGGAGAAATGCGAGAACATCTGTACGTCATCAGCGTAACTTACAGAGTGATTTCAAGTGATGGTATTGAAGCAAAAAACAAGCACAGACATGTTTAATTTATGTAACACTTTACAAAAAGGGTCCCTTAATTAATGTTAGTTAGTACATTATAAAGCATTAATTGGCTGTTTAATAATATATTATCAATTATTATTATGCATTACTTAGCATTAGCTAACATATTAGTTAATGTATTAATAAGCCATTAATGTTTACTATTCAAAGTTAGTTAATAAATTAATAAGCATTAATAAAAGCTAAATAACGTAATTAGTTATCATCATGTATGCACTACTCAGCATTCATTAACACATTGTTTATGTATTAGTTAGTTGTTGATAATGTCTCTAGTAACCATTTACTAATGTGGTTTAGAAGGGTAACTGTGTACTACTTGGTTCCCAGTGCCATTGCTGGTACCAGCTGCCATCACTGGTAATGGTGCCATCTCTGTTGTCGTTGCTGGTACTAGTGCCTGTGATGGTAGGTCATGGGAGCACAGGGAGCTCTGTGGGTGTGTGTAATGGTACTAATGTAAGGAATGATGTTCACAGGGATCATGTGGATGTGGACAGGGGTCTGGATCAGCACTGATTTTCTAATGTTCTTAAATACAGGCTCCTTTCACCTTACATTGGTTTTTCTTGTATTTTTTATATTTGCTTCTTGGATTATATTTATTTACTTTTTGCCACCTATGGGTAAGGAACCACATATGGTAATTTCATTGACTTTCATTTTCTACAAAACAGTAACAAATTTTAAGTAAAAAAAAATCACAAAAAGTTGTAATTTGGAATTTCAGAGGATTTCTATGAATGAACTATAAAGGGTTCATCTCCAACACAAACATCTAATCGTTTCCTTTAATGTGAGATTTGATGAATTGTAGGAGTTACCAGGGTTCATTGTAACTTCAGCTGCTGTAAGCATTGAATAAGAAAAGGATGATTATGTCACAAGAGCATACCCATCTGCCTGTGACTATTAAACCTCCACTCAATCACTGTTTTTTTTCCCCAAAAAGTAAAAAAAAAACGAGGCTGCAAACCAAACCTGAGTGCATGTCTTTTGTAGTCACTCAATTATGTAATTAACAAGCTGCTGGCATCCTTCAGTTTCAGTGAATGACAAGCAGATGGGATGGCAGCTCTGGAATATAGTTATTTTAGGATAGGAATAAAATTAACCTGTGAGATGAAAGAAATGAGAATATTTGCAGCAAACCAATACTTACTACAGTTTATGATGGAAAATATGTTAACAGTTCTTTAACCACAATTATTTCTTAATACACTGGTTTCATTTTATAACAGAATGCACATCTGGAATAAACAAACACATGGACTCACTCAGTTTTTATCAACAACCTTCGTATACAGGTGTGTTAGTTATAATGCTGAAACACATACAGAAGTGTACTGAGACCCTTTCTCTTTGTCTCAAGCATGTTTCCCACTACGCTACAAAAATCCAGCATCCATCTGGTTGTGGTATCATTCTATTTATAGCAGCAAAAGCCAACAGCAGCAGACATTATAAAGAGGAGTTAAAAGGAAAGCACAGACTCAGAAATCAGTCCTTGTCTGTTGACCATACTGTCTCTGATATCCTTTTGTCATTCACACCATAATGTGCAGCTGCTTCACAGTTTTTGACAGACATCTGGCAGCAAAGATCTCTATGTGTAGTGTCTATAGTGTTTTAATATTGTAATGATTCAGAATGAGTACGATGTCACTAAGACAGTCTGTATGACATTTACTGTATTACTGAATTTATATGGACAAAATAAAACACCTGGAGCCGAAGCTCTGGCACCTTTCAGTTGATGGAGATCTGGTCTTTGCTGCCACTCTCTGGTCACCGGGTGACTAGAGTAGCTTCTCAGAGTAGCATATTTCCTGTTTGAGTGTGTAATCAAATATTGTATTAAAGGGCAATGCAATTCTTGTTTTCAGTTCCCTCAGTCCACTCCAAGAGAACCATTACAGCGTACTTGTGCAGAGCACTGCTTCATATACTCGAATCTCATAGAATGTCATGTCTTTACTTTTCTTTTTTTCGTGAGCTGCAGCATACATGAATCTCCCCTTACATCTGGTCCATTGTTATTCACAAAGCAAAATAACATCTTGTGTAAATTTGCATGAATGATGTTATCTTCACAAAGCCAATGGGGGATGGTACTGTATGTCATGGGGAATGTTGCTGCCATAGCGGAGCTTTGTGCTGCTCTGAGTGCCTTCTAATTTTAATTTTCTTCCCCAAATTTTCCTTCAGGTACTGTCATTTCTATTTGACTTAAACACCATTGATTGGTTTCCAGATCTTCTGATCTCAGACATGCCTTGGCAAGGAAAATTATCAAGAAAAATGTGACTCATGTTTCGAGTTGCATCCAGAGACTGTCTTCATTTTAATGCAGATTGTCATAACCTCCTGAGATCTAACAATGCATTTCTTTTTCCCTCTGTAGGGGCCAAGAGTTTCATTTTATTTACATATTCCTGAAGACTTAAAACTGTATAAAATGTCAAATGCGTATATTTTATATATTTTGTTGTTTTTTTTAACAGTTTTGTTATTTAAGTCAAATATTTAAATTTTTTTTGCTGTTTTGCTTTTTCTGTGAAAGCCTTGTTGTTATGGAGCGTTTCATCCAAATTTCACTGTTTTAAGAAAAAAAAGAAGAATCTTTGTCAGTATATTTTACATGTGGACATGCAACACATACCAAAACTGATCCCCTGCGTTTTACTCATCACTGGCTGGAACATCCAGGAACACACCATATTCTGCAGACTAGGAGCAATGGGCTGCCAGGTGAAGCATCTGAGGAGCCTTGCTCAAGGTTATATCAACCAAAAATGTCTCTGCTGATCTGGGGAATTGAACCCACATCCCATGGGTCACAAGTCACTTCCCCAAGTTCACAGTACATCCCTAAAATAGCATTCTATTCTATTCTATTCTATTCTATTCTATTCTATTCTATTCTATTCTATTCTATTCTATTCTGCTATTTTCTGTTCTATTCTATTATTTACCATTCTATTCTATTCTATTCTATTCTATTATTTTCTGTTCTGTTCTTTTATTTACCGTTCTATTCTATTCTATTCTATTCTATTCTATTCTATTCTATTCTATTCTAGGCGTTATGTAAAAAAACGCTGCAAATGACATTTCTTTAAAAGCTGTTGCGTCATGCTGTTACCATTCAAAACAATTTTCTAATGTAAAAAAAACCAACCAACCAACCAACTAACCAACCAAAAAGAACCTTCTACTTTCCTGGTTCTCCGGAGGATAAAAAAAGAACAGACTCTCAGGACAGAAGGAGGCTTATATTTGCAATGTGTCCGAGTGTCCACCAGGGGTCAGTGCGCCTCCACCTGCATGTGCGTGCGCAGCTGTAGGACCAGGGCTCTATTGTCTAAACTAAGCACGAAAACACAACTTAGAAGTCCCTCGTTCGCACATAGACGTCCAGCCTGGGCCTGCTTAACCTCCGAAACCCACCCGAACTGAGCAGAACCAGTGTCACCGTCAAATGAGATGAGCGTTGGCACAAAGGTTTACTCTTTCTGTCTCATCCAGACAAAGGAACGGACTCCTCATCCTCCTCATCCTCATCCTCATCCTCCTCCTCCTCCTCCTCATCAGCGGCGGCCCCTTTAAGACCGTCCTGGAATAATTAATGACGTCGCGCTGTAAACACGACTGACGCTCGGCTGCGTGGCCGAAGCATCCTCAGAAAGACACCAACACCGAGACCCTTCAGGTTCCCATGTTTATTTTTTTCTCCACCGTCGACGGTTTCCCTCATATGCGGTCCCGAAAAGCTACGCGACAGTGCTGCGTCTGTCCTTCTGGGTGCCATGGCTAGAAAGACGGACATCCCTTCGTCTTACTACGGTGAGTCGGTTTCGTCTTTGTTGTAAACGCCAACATATTTTCCCTGTGTGTGTGTGTTGTTGTGTTATTACGGTTTGACAACAGCACAGAACCGTGTCCTATTCAACCCCAGTGGTCTTTAACACCCTGCTGTGATTTGACATGTTAGCATTTATAGCCTTTATGCTAAATGTTCCACTGTCACTGCTAACTATTGGGGGGTATTTAAACTAACGGCCGCCACATATACGTAGAGTACAGGGTTGAAATGGTTATTTACGTCGGTGTATGTTTCGGTTGAGTGTGTGTGTGTTATTTTCCACATTCGTACCCTTTGGATAAATCTGCCTTGTTTTGTTGAGCTGTACCTCCAGTAAAAGTGCTCCCAGGCCAGTCAACAAAAGGACTTCTTCACTTTCCCTTCCCTCTCCACCACATTAAGGAGATTTATGACAACATAATAACTGCAGATCAAGTAGTAATGAAGGTTAAAGCATTGTCCTTTGTCAGCAGATTTAATAAAGGATTTACTGTCTCCATGTGGCATTTTGTCTGCTCCAGACGCATGGATATGTTTAATCCGTGGGCAGTTTTGTTTCCAATATAATCCTTTATCACCGCCAGATGCCACACAGACAACAGCTCTATTGAAAGCCAGGCTCACAGATTTTCACTGAAGCATTCTGTTACATTAGCTTTATGTAAACAAAGAGAAAGTAATGCACAGAATGGACAATGGAGCATACTGGATATTATGTCTGTATTAAGTATGTGTCATTTTAATCAGCCCTTTTCACGAACTGGAACCAGGAAAGTTCAACTATAACATTAAATATCCCAAACCAGTCTACATTCCAAGATGACATCTCATTGTCACATCAGTATGAAAGTCATTATTAAATACAACTGTACATTATCACCCATCCTTGTTCATGTAATAATTATACTGTGGCGTCTCCGAATGAAACTGCCATTGTGGAGCCTCCTCCTGACAGCCTCTGATGGGAAAGGCGACTCAGTCTTTTTGTTATTTCCCCACTTGCTGACCCCTTGTGTTCCTCAGATCTCATGACTCCAGCACTCTGCCAATCACGACGGCAACCTGTCAGCTGTAGATGAGTCTGCCTGCTCTCCACAGGCATGCAGTCTGCCATCAGGGCCTACCGACTCCAGCACTGCCTGATCAAAGCATCAGACTGCTGCTGCTGGAGAGGATACAATGAACTCGCAACTTTGGAGTGAGCATAAATACGAGCTCCTTTGAGTGAGGCTCTTACAATATTAGGCTAAAATTAGTGTCAGTGAATAATTGTCTCACAAATACTTGGAATTTGGAACAGTATTATTGTCTATTGTATTCTGTGTTGCATTGTGTCACCACAGTAGTATAGGTCTAATAATAGTTTAATTACTCACATATAGCTCATAAAGAAATAACTGAAGAAGAGGGTTAAAAGGAATCAGCTATTTCTTTTTTCCTTTTGACATGGCTAAATTATGCAAAGTCCATTTCTGAAATATTGAATTGCAAGGACATACTAACAAAAGTGGGCAGATATGATATAACATGGCGTAATTATACAAAGCCTTTCCCTAAAGTACTGGACATCTGCCCCCGCTGTTGTCTGTGTGACCTCAGTGAATTGGATATTGTGCTGAATCCATAGTCCAAGTTTTTTTAATCAGTCATGACTCGTGTTACCACCTTTGACTGCTGCCTTTTTGCTGCAAATTGAACACATTGCTGGTTGCCCGTGTGCACAAATACTGCAGTGTTAAAAGCTGGAATCAGACAGCAGGAATATGGCATAATGTCAAATATAATGGTGAAAAAAGGTGTGAAGTAATAACAAAATATTGCTATTAGTTTCCTCCAACTGCTTTTATACAGGTGAATAGAGATGATGGTCATAATTATGCAAAATTATCATACTTAGCTCAATAAATGCAATGAGGTGATTATATAATAACTGTTACAGGCCTAGATGACTAATTACATACATTATATAGATACGTATTGGGACTTTGTTTAGATTAATATGCACACATACTAGTCTAATTTTGTATTACATCAATTCAGGGGCTACTCCTGAGAGTATTGCAGAGAATGTAGTGAGATGGTTTAATTAAGGAATATAAGAGTATCCAACTGTCCCACCAGTGAAACTTGGGATTGTATTCTTGAGCATCCCTCTGTTTAGATCAGCTGCTGTATGCCACTGGTTCCCTGGTGCTTCTGCTCTAACAGCTATCTAAGAGTAATTGTATCCCCGAACAGAGTTATTATATTTTTGGTCCGACTGCTGCCGCTGGATATACTTCGTGTTAACGTGATAACTTGAAAAATATTTGGTTTAGAAATTCCATGTTTTCCATATCAATGAATATCATGGAGAGGAAGAACTGATTAGATTTTGGACAATTTACCATTTCTAGATTGGCCACAAGGGGCCGCTCAAAAGTTTAAAATCACTAAACACTCTTTTGTTCATATCTCTGGAACTATTGTCTGATTAACTTCAACTCAAGTGCAAATGAAAGGTCATGACCTGGGGATGCCTCATGTCATGACGTCATAGCTGTCTGGTTAAGGATTAGCGGCGTTTTCAGATATAGCCCTAGCTGTCGCTTTCGACGGCATAAGCCTCGCTCTGGTTTTTCCTCTTACCATTGAACTAGGACAAGACAAATTCTGCATCTGCACTGTGGTGTTGCCAGTATTTTGCTGGATGTCTCATGGTGTTTGTTTGAATGTGGAAGTTTTAGAATCTGGAGAATCAGTCATAGGTTGCTATTTTTAACTAGGGGTGTGAGAAAATACTGGTTCTGCAATATATAGCAATTTCATTTCAGTACTGTATCAAAAAAAAATTTTCTGTATTTATACAAATGCAGATATAACATAGGTACATTTTTGGTTTTGTTGTTCCTTCTTGTTTTATTTACTATTATTTAATGCTGTTTTATGAAATAATGGTTATTTGAAGCATCCTAAAAGCCCTTTTTTGTGTCTGAGAGAGGCAGATGTTAGCTCCTTTGTTGGGATTGTACAAAAATAATGTTACAATATTGTTGTTAATGTTACTAATAAAATGGCAATGGCTGCACCGGTTTTTTGTAGGATTGTGCATCAAAATTTCATTTGTTGAGAGATGCTGAATACCTCGTTCTGCTGTGACATGTCAAATGATAATTAATCTAATCTAGAATATGAACATTTGAGCAGGATCTTAAACTGTAATGTCTATAAAACGTAATTTAAATTTAAAGTTTTTACAGAGGAAAATTTTGTGATATAGCATCAGATCCTGTTCTGATCAAATAAAAATGTGTTTAGTATTTGTGCATATTTCTGGTGTAATTAAATTCCTCCAGGAAATAATAATAATAAAAAATGAAAACCAAAACCCCCCAAAACTCCCTTGTTAACAGTATCATGATATATTGTGATATATTGTATCGTGAGCCTAATATTGTGATTTGGATTGTTTCACCAGATTTTTGCCGATTCACACCCCTATTTTTAACCCGTATGTTATGGTCTGTTCAGAATTTTATTTCATGTGTTCCAATTTGTAATAACGATGCTGTTCGTGCTGTTTGTGATATCCAGTTCAGCTTGTTGGAAAAAGAAACATTTTTCAACAGTCTGAAATACTCACATTACTTAGTTGTTACACAGGAAGTAAGAAATGTCAGAACCATAAAGTCCTTTATGATCAGCAGTGAGAAGGCATGTTTTTGATAGAAAAGGAGCAGAACATCAACCTACTCTCCTGAAAGCTATCATTGTAAGTTTCTGGGAAATGTCATAAACACTATTTGAAGCAATGGTAGAGGGAGACGAAGCTGGATGACACATTGTCGTGATTTTAATCCTGGAAGGTAATAAGCAACATTTTTGACTTATTACTTTCCCACATTAATGCGAGATGTATTTTTCTTTTTAATGAAATATAAATAGAATGTATTCTATAATAAATAGCAGCCAAAAACACATGAGAAGGCATAAGGGAATCAGTGATTTAGCAGCTTGTCCACCTACCTGTCATCCCATCTGTCAACTCCAAGTCTCATCTACTTGGCCTACATCCTAGATTGGAATTTATCTATGAGGCGAGTTTATTACGTAACAAGTAATATGTAGCAAGTGTTCAGGATTATACTATACTGCTGTAAAGTTCAGTGAGTCAGAAAAGTAGGGGGAAAAAAACTCATAATCATTCTGTGACAGGTTTGTAAGTAACAATTTAGATATGAGTTCCATTCACCACAGAAAGTGTTGAGTCGAGCACACTGTTAATTAACAAATTTCTCGCATGGGCACCTTCCCTAAACGCTGCATTTTTATACTGAGTCAATGCAGAAGCTTGACAGAAAGCCGAGAGCTTTAGAATCAAACATTCACAGCCTCTTCCTGTGAAATTGCAGTCAGAGAAGGTTATGGCTGAAATGGTTCATTTTCCTCCCAAGACTAAATGCTATTATGGTCGTTGTAAGTGTCTCTGTCCCCTGCAAATATTGTCTTCAAATGGAGACCAATGCTGTATGCGAAGTGCCTCTACACATTTTATTAGTCCTCATGGCATGACTGCTCATTATTTTTAACAGGGTTATCTTCTCTTGCTGTTAATTTAGTACGTCTTTTTCCAATAGGTAGTGCCTGGAAGTTTGACTGTGTGTTATTCACACTAATGATAAGATGAGGCGGTAAATAATTTCTGCGCTGAGTCGAGCACTAGATTGTTATTTGTTCTAGTCTGTGAAAATGGGACACTTAGCTGGAGAGAGGCTTTATCAGGCACCAGCAAAGAGATTTTAAATTGACAATTTGAGGCACAAATACAGTCAGAGCTTATTTATTACTGGAGGGCATTGACAGTGATTTGTCGAGCATAACCCCCAGCACACATTAAAAGATGACTGAAGTTTTGAATCTTGCTTACACAGTGAAAGGGTTGAAGACATGTCTCTTGCTAAATGATGCAGCTAGCTTCACTGAAACTACAAAATCATTATCATAAGAAAGAAAAGTGCATGTTTTGTGTGGGAGACTGCCTTGATTTGTACTTGAGTTTTAGTGATCTGTTAGGAGTGATGTGAAGTCAGTGTGAGTGGAGAGGCAGAGGTTACTGTAAACTCCCGCTGGACAACACACACACACACACACACACACACACACACACACACACACACACACACACACACACACACAGAGAGTTTACAATGTTGTATTTAACTACATTTTGAAGTAGATTATTTATGACCGTTTTGAGTAATACATTTTCAACAATATCCTAACATAAAAGTTTAATGTGTAAAACAAGATGGTGATGGCTGTATGAATACCCTGCAACAAATTCCATAAGTAAATGAGTCCATTACACAGTGTTAAAATATAAAAATAAGTCTTAATAAGTGTATCATAGTAACCCTACTGGAGTGATCCCCTTATAAAGTGTAATTTTGTGATACTGACAGACATACTTTCAAGATGTGAAGTTTCAAATAATACAAACAAAAAAATGCAATGAATTCTACTTTTTTAAAGCTATAAATCTTCAAATCTGTAAATAGAGCTAATTAGCCAATAAGAAATATGACTCCATACGTATGCTGCATGCAGTGATGCATGTATGACCTATTCTGTCACAAGTTTGTATAAGCTGGTTGAATCTGAATCACAGTTGTGGTCTGGTTCCACAGGAACACAGGGCTGCCACTGACATGCTCAGAGGCTCCCACAGAAGTAACCAAGGTCACAAAGCCCTGACACAATACTGTTACTTCTCTGCTCAGAGCAGCAGGCTAGCTGTCAGTAGCTGACACTCTCAGATGCTAACTCGCCTCTTGAGGGTCAAATCCCAATCCGACTCTCACCGGTCTTTGCTATTGAGAAGATTTTAGATAGATAGCACTGTTTCTTTTCTTGTCTGAAAATATAGCTGGTAAATTGTGTTCGTCCCCTGATAGGAGTGGGCTGCCAAGTACCAGACCTCAGCCATCTGCTAATAGTTCAGAGGATCCCATAGAAGCCTGAAAAGTAAACCTACACCAGAAATGTGAGTGTTGTTGTCTTGTCTCAATAAGAAGACAAGTACTTAAAAGGTTGTACCCTTCTCTAGAGAGGGAGAATCAGAGCATGGAAGGAAATATGTTTCTTTGACCATGTGAAACTATACTTGGATTCAACCATGTTTAACTTCAGCAGTAAATCTGTGCACTACTGATTTTTGTATCTTTCAACACATAGAGTCTATATACCATCACAGACCCATTCAAAGAAATCACAGTTTTTTAAAAGAATTTAAAGAACATTTACAAAATGAATGTGAATTTATGTGTATTTAAATCTACTACTATCATATGAATTGTTGGTCCTTTCTCATTATTATCTTTATTGTAGTTTAAAACGTGAGTTATATATTGTTTCGTATAGTAACATACTGCCTGAGCTGTTAATTTAGGAGCTGATGATTCAGGCATACCAGTCTGGATTATATAGTGTAGTACATGTGTTTCAGGCCTTTATGTAATATTTGCGTCTGTCGTCGTTGTTTCCACCTGTCATTTTTTCATTTAGTGTTGCATAATTGCACAGACGTTGCAGACTCCTTATTGGTTAGACACTGACAGATAACAAAATCAGTTTCCTTGCATTTATTTATTTATTTATTTATTTCAATAGACTGACCTTTCCCCCTAGAGTAGAAACATATGCACACATTGAAAATG
>JAPTYQ010000019.1:28843443-28854280 GCA_029814465.1 Ostorhinchus cyanosoma
TGTGTGTGTGTGTGTGTGTGTGTGTGTGTGTGTGTGTGTGTGTGTGTGTGTGTGTGTGTGTGTGTGTGTTTCAGATGCTCAGTTTGTTATTTGTTTGTTTTTCAGGTATCACACAGGTTCCATCGCCTTCGGTTCTCTGGTTCTCGCTATAGTGCAGATGGTGCGAATTACGCTGGAGTACCTGGATCGCAAACTGAAAGGTCCACTTTTTTCTTTTTTTCTTTTTACAATATTTTTTTTTGTGTACATATTAAACATTCATTCATTTGGACAGTGTTGTTTTGAAATAGAATACATATTCTGTACCCCAATCCACTCAGAACACTATTTCACTCTCTTATTCTCAGTGTAAAAGAAAAAAATGTACAAATAAATGTTACACGGAATAAATACAAGTATTCTGGGTATTCAAATACAAACATATATGACACCTTAATTTTTATATTTTATTATACATTGAAGGAGAAAATAAATCAAAAGCAGAACTTTCAGATGTCGGTCACATTCAAACACCACAGAACAAAAATGATAATACCATAATACAATACAATGGTGCCTACTGTATTTTGTCCTACATTTCCTGTAAGATTTGTCTAATATCTGGTTTATTAATAAATTAAATAAAGGGTTTCCAGACACCTTTACATACTTCTACTTTATTTTTAAGAATATATGTAATTTTCTCTGGAGCCATACATTGTGCCGTAGTATTAAACCAACCTATTGTAGGTGGATCTGACTTTTTCCAACGTAGAGCTATCATCCCTTTGACCTGTAATATTGCAAAGTCTATGAATTTGCATTGTTGGAGTTTTGAGTGGTATACTTTAACTCTTTCAGATAATAATGTAACCCCTCCAACACTATCATAATGGTTGATCATTATGTTTTGCAGGTTCTCAAAATAAACTCACTCGATTCCTGCTTTCCTGCCTCAAATGCTGTTTCTGGTGCCTGGAACATTTCATCAAGTTTGTAAATAGAAATGCGTACATAATGGTGAGTTATGGAACATCTGCTGTGTTAACTGTTAATTGGCCTGATGCTTACCTCACTGCTTAATTATCCTCTAAATAAGCATTTTCTCTGTTTTTTGGCTGGCAGATAGCAATATATGGGAAGAACTTCTGCTCCTCTGCCAAGGATGCATTCTTCCTCTTAATGAGGAATGTCCTTCGGTAAGTCCTTCCATATAGGCCTGCATTTAATCATTTCTTCTAGAAGTGTACTTAATGTAGCTGCTGAACAGTAAAATGTTCGGATATTCATAGAAAAAAATTGGATTTTAAATTAGCTATCATGTCAGGCTAACATTTTTTCTAAACTCCATATGCAGGTTAATAAATTATTCAGTTTTACTGTTGAAAGTGCCATCATGTATTTTATAGCATGTGCACTTTTGTAGATCTCTCAGGGGTCTGTCGATCAGCACATGGCAGTGTCTTTTCTCTTTTTCTCTGGTGACTGTGTTTCTCATCCACGCTGTTTTTCTGCCTCTGTAGTGTGGCTGTCCTGGATAAGGTGACAGATTTTCTGCTGTTCTTGGGAAAACTGCTTATTTCAGGAAGTGTTGGTGAGTCTTGTGTCACCCACACTGTATGAAGTGCCATTAAACAGAGGGGCAGAAAAAACCTGTAAGAGATGCACAATGAGATATGTTCCAGAAATATTCCACATTATACATTTGCAGTTTATTGCATCAGAGCACGTGTTGAAATGTACAGCTTCGCATTATCTCAGATTTGACATTTTGATGCGCAGAACAACTGCCACAATTCTTTTCCTGTTGGTTTTAAAGCAGCCATATTTTGCAAAACCCACTTGTATTAGTCTTTGGTACATTTATTTGTGTATTTGGACCCTAATTAGTACTGTATTTTATCAGGGTAAAATCAATTGAGAACAGCTTCTCATTTACAATGATGACCTGGCCCCAACAGACAAAAACAAAACAAAAGAAAACAAGAGAAAACAGATAAAAAGAAACGGTGCAGATGAATCTAAGAGTCACAAACTATGGTGAAGAGACTATGAAGTTAAAAACAGCCTAAATAACTACTAGAATATATGGGGAAAGAGCAGAAGGTGAGTCAACATGTGCAACAGTCACCTAGGGAATGTTGTAGTTTTAGTTTTAAACGTACGGAGTGATGAGACAGCTGGAAGTTCAAAGGAGTTTGGATCAGTGTTAATAGTTCATAAAGTTTGAATTTGAACCCCCCGGGTGCTGCAGAGCTATCTTTATATTTTTTGGGGCAAAAATCAAGTGGATCTCTACAACCTGTTTTAATTCCTGCTTAATTAGTTACGTCTATAACTAGTTACGTCATGACATTTGCATATATACTGTAAGGTCAAGACTTCTGACGAACATTTCTCTGATTACAGCATAATTGTTTATCAGCAGCAGCGGTTGTTGTAAAAACTGAAAATATGTCCAAACTTCGAGCCAATTACCTAAAATGTTCAGTTGTTGGTTGAACTGGACAGAGCAGCACTATCAACAACCTCGAGGGGGGTGGGGCATGAAGTGGCTCATTTGCATTTAAAGGCGCTCAAAGTGACCTTTCTGGTGTCATTACTCAGAAATAGTGTTAAAGATCAACTTGTGGAGTTGAATTAATGAAGAATTCAGACCCAAGGAGAGCATTTACAGTTTATGTAGACCCCAAGGAAATGTTTGAAAAAGCATAATTCCATTTAAAAAAAAAAAAAAGCAAAATATCACTCCTTTAATTGGAAATATCAGTGGGCCTCAGGAAGTGCATTTTCAACCCATATTCGTATTTTCTCTTACTTGTCTTATCCTTCAAACTGACACATATAAGCCTGATGAATATCTCAAGCTGTGTCAAGCCAGAAATCAACGAAATATATATCAGAAAAATAGTGAAATACAACTAGGTCCCCTAAAGGGTTCTTCCATGAGACCCAGTGTTAATGTAGGAATTATAAATGGAAACAGTTTTGCGATAATCACAAGAGTAAATACTTTGCTTTTATTTAATTAAAGTGTATTGTGTTTTTTTTCAGGTGTTCTTGCATTTTTCTTCTTCACTCGCAAAATACCACTCGTTCAAGAGGAGGTGCCATCCCTCAATTATTACTGGATACCTCTTGTGGTAAGGAAAGAAAGTGGAACTGCAGTAATACAGGCTGAGTTTAATTGACTTGATCGTCAGTTATGTTTTGACTTGGACTGAACAGAAAAGACAAAGGGGCACAGATAAAACCTTAAGCTCCCCTTAGTGTGATCCAGAGAAAGGCCAGAGGCTGCGTTCAGAGTCCCAGCCAATAGGGAGCAAGACAAATCACAAGGAATCAGATCAGATACAGAGGGTTTTTCTCTAATTTGATCAGTGATGCCACATGGCTTTAGATGACAGATGTCAAACATACGACCCGTGGGCAAAAAACGGGCAGCCAAAGGGTCCAGTCCGGCCCAAGAGATGAATTTGTGAAAAACAAAAATTACACTGACAATATTAAGGATCAAGGTTGTTATAATAATTTTAGTTCACATGCAGACCAATATGATCTGAAGTGGGTCAAACCAGTAAAATACTTTCATAATAACTTCTGAATAATGAAAACTGCACATTTTTATGTTTGTTTTATTGGAAAAATGTTAAATTACAAGGGCTGTCAAAATTAACGCATTACTACAGATTAATCCATCATCACGATTAATCTGATTAAATGTTTTAATGCAAATAATCCATGTGACTCTGAATGTCTCTGCCAACGCATTTGGGGCAGTTTGTCCAAACAGTTAGTGTCGCGCATGAACAAATGGTCAGTTGATCTAGTAGTGACAGGCAGCAGAACCAGCCCATAAAGGTGGAAAATGCTAAACAGCACATTGGCACGTTGGAAATATGAGGACAAAAAAAACCAAGACAGAACAGTCGACTGACATGAAGTATTATACACACTCTGCAGGAAGGAGTTTTCTTTTAGCCAAAGCACTTTCAACTTAAAATATCACATTAACACGGAGCATGCGTGAGTCGGGGATTCTGCTAACACTTTTCTAAGGCGTCGCCCAGCTTGCATTAAACACATTAAGTGCATATATATTTCCTTCTTTCTTGAATCTGTTTGCTCATGCAAAATGAAATGCAGTTAATATAGATTAAAAATTAATGATATTTAATTGTGATTAGTTGAAATTGATTCACAGTAACCCTGTGATTAATCTGATTAAAAAATGTAATCGCTTGATAGCACTGAACATTACATGTAAATGTTTACATTTACAAACTACAAAAAATAGGAATAACTTGAACAAATATGAACAACCTGACATGTTTTAAGAGAACTGTAATTTTAACAATATTCTGCTTGTTGGTAAATGTTTGTCTTTTGTGTCTGTGATTTTTTAGTTGTAATATACATGTGTAAATGATAAACTGAGGCATAATAGTGTTAAAATTGCACTTATTGTTCTTAAGACATTTCAAGTTGTAGATGTAAATATTTTTTTGTTATTATTGTTATTATTTTACTGGCTTTTTACTGCCCTGAACTACAAGGATTTTGACACCCCTGCTCTAGATCCATTGGACACAATTCTGTAGTAATTCTATGAAAAGAAAGGTTCCTATTCTCTTCATGCTCATTCCCAACAGCTCTGCTGACTTGTTTGTGACCTCTGTTTTTACTTCAGTGCAACAACCAGCTGTGTGTTCTGAGATCTCATATTGCACACATAAAGAAACAGCGTGAAAAAAAACAGCCAAATAAAGAAAATGAGATCTGAGAAATGAATCCAAATGAAGCACAAACTCTTGCCGTTTGTGTGAAAGTAACTCCAGGAATTAAATGAAAGCAGTATTTAAGCCTCTGCTGCAGGTTACAGTTTTACACATATGAACTAGTTTTGCTAAATCATCTGACTCCCGTTTACAGCTGCGTGGTTTGATTACAATTGGTGAATTTTTTTTCTTTTCCAGAAAAAATACAGAGATTACTTTTTTCAATCAACTCAAACATACAAGCCATGAACTAGTATAACAGCAGAATACCAACACAGAGTACAGCTCAGCGTCAGTGAATCCAGAATTTCACCAGACACACACTGGACCTTTAAACCACTGTGTATTGCGGTTACATAACTGCACAAGATGACACCACAATTCGATTAATTATGCAGCTGTAGTCTTCTTCATATTTTAGATGATTGTAGAACGTACACAGCCCAGCCAAACAAGAAGTCACTCACACGGTACTTTGTTGGACAGCTTTTAGCTTTGATTATGTGATTTTATATTGACCGTGGCATTGGTTATGACACACAACGCTTATGCAACATCACAATGAATGTCACAACATTTATTCTACATCATAATTGCATTCATTGTTTACATTTTTGGCCAAGATGTTGTGTTGATTCTCTTTGGGGTTCAGATCTGGTCATGTTTGAAAGTGATGCCTCATGATCCCTGAACCGCCCTGACAGTCTGATCCTGCTGAATCCTGGTGTCGTCTGGGATTATGTCTATGTCACCAGAGAAGAAAAAGTCCACTTACATACATACATTCAGGTTCAGCTGAACTCATTTATGGACATGTTACTGAGCCTTGACCTGACCACCTGAACCAACCCCAGATCAGAACACTGACCTCACAGGCTTGGACTTTATTGATCCCAAACTGGGAAATTGCAGCACAGCAGCAGCTGCAGCAGCATGACAAAGTAAAAATAGAATACAAGAATAAAAAATAGAACACAAGCGCAAACAGGCTATACATAATAAACTAGAAAAGCACTTGGAGAGCGCAGACATCCGCCAAGGCAGATCAGTGTCGCCTCACCCCGATCACCACCAAAATGTAATTATTTGTTCTTTGTGCCAGTATCAACATTTCTTGAAAATTTAATCCAAATCCATTCATAACTTTTGGAGTCATCTTGCTAACAGACAGACAGACAGACAAAGCCCTATGAAAACATAACAGCGGAGGTAATTAGAAACATAAAAACAGAACTGGTAGAAAATCTGGTAGAAAGGCACAACAATAAACTGTAATGTGCAAAGTAAAAGTGTACATTTCCAGTGGGAACAAGTGCATAAATAACATTAAAGGTCTAAATGGAAAAAGGTTTAAACATCAGACAGAGCAGAGTTACAGTAGACTGAGATGGAATGTGGCAGGACAGATTAGAATCTGACAGATTCTGTTGGAGAAGGTTCTCCACTGTCTGTCCAGTATGTGGTGGAGAGGGTGCACATCATTATCCATAATGGACAATGCATGATGGGTAATCACTTCATCCTTTAACATATACTGCTGTAATATCCACTGGAAGGACCTGAACTATTTACTGAGTGACTTTTTGGTGCAAGGCTGTGTACGTCTCATGTCCTAATGAAACACACACCATAATACTGTCGCTCCATCACTGACCTCTGTGCTTCTGTTCTTCCAGACGGTGACACTTGGATCCTTCCTTATCACACATGGCTTTTTTAATGTCTATTCCATGTGTGTGGACACATTGTTCCTGTGTTTCTGTAAGTATACTGGTTTTATTCTGGATAATGGGACTACTTTGGTTATTGGATGAAGACTAAACAGTCTGTGCTTCTTTTGCTAATTGGATTTTCTTTTTGGAAACAAAAGAAAAACTAATGCTTCATTCATTTTCATTTTAAAATAGAAGAATTAAAATTGAATTTCAAGGCATTTTTCTTTTTCAGTGTCAAAACATATCAACCAAATTTGAAATAAGGATTGATTTTTGTTTTGTCTTAACAAACAGAACAAAACAGAAAGTTACTACCTGATAGAAATGGAAAAACAGACCAAAAATGCCTGTTTTTTTCTTCATTTTCTGACACTGGATGTTGTCATTTTCAAAGAAAGAGCACTAATGCTTTGGTCACAAAGATTCTTATTTAAAATGTGGAACAAATCCTCCATTCATATGAAATCTGGAGTTCGTAGACTTTCATGGAGGGAGCATGTGTACGATGTCCAGATTTTGTACAAACTGTAAGATTTTATTCAAACCCACCGTTCGTAAGAATGTTTGTGACCGAGGCATTAGTGCTTTTTCCTTGAAAATGACAACATCCAGTCTCAGAAAATGAAAAAAAAAAACTGGCATTTTTGGTCTGTTTTTCCATTTCTGTCAGGTAGTAACTTTCTTTTTTTGTTATTAGAGAAAACAGAAATCAATCTATTTTTTTTTTTTGGTTCTTCAACTTTAATACGTCTATTTTAATACGAGCATCAATTAACCACTAGTTTTTCTTTTGTTTCCAAAAAGAAAATCCAATTACCAAAAGACGCACTGACCCTAAACGTCAGCAGCTGAGTGTAACTCTCCTTCCTTACACTGACTCTGTCTCTAAAACTGAATCCATCTCTTTTGATTCCTGCATGACCTCTACATGGTCTCTACTAAGCCTCTGCTTCCCTTTCTCTTTCTTTTTCTCTTTCTCTTTGTGGCTGTCGCTCTGTGTGCTGCTATCTCTGCTCGTCCTCCTCCTCCTTTCCTGTTTCCTGCATCGGGGGTGTGGTCTCAGGCGAAGACCTAGAGAGGAACGACGGGTCTTCGTCCAGGCCCTACTACATGTCTCCCAGCCTGCACAAGATCCTGCGCAAAGGAGAGGAGGGGGCCAAATTGTGCGCTGCTTCCTGAGCGACGTACAGATTTGATTATATTTTTGATCTAAAAACTGAACCGCTGACTCACTTCTCCATATCTATAATGCTATATGCATGGGGGTCTGGACTATCAGAGCGAGGACTGTAGGGCTACACATCCCCCTCTGGTCCGGGGATGACCTGGACATGACAGGACATGCTTTTAGTTCAGTTCCTTACCAAAAAAAAGGCATGGCAGGCAGAGTACGAAAAGACCTCTGTTCACTTCCTTTCTCGAGCCAACTCAGATTAACTTGCCTTTTTTTTTCTGCCACCCTTACTTTCCTTTTCTTTCTTTTTCTCCTGTGTATTCTCTGCTGACCTCTGCCTTATTGAGAGGGTACACATCACTACGCAGGACGGATGCACAAGCTGCGACAAATACAAAACAAGCATTTCGACCCCTAACTGTTAACGTGGACCTTAAAATGTACAGTTGGACTACGGCGTAAGGCGTCACCCGGAACCGCGGTGGACTTACGGGGGCACCCTCTTGTCGCACTTTGGTCTTCTATTGTAAAATTCATGTTTTGTATGCACTTTCACATACGGGAAAAGAACCATGTGATTTCTTTGGTCTGTCTAGCATGATGATTTGCTGGCTGTTGGTGTTTACCATGGGTTTTATCGGTTGCTTTGGTCCACTGTATTTACGCTAACTCAAACACACACAGACCCAAAAATAGTGTGTATTCTGCACTTAGCAAAACCTTCTCTCTTAAGTTAAAGGAGTTACGCAATCATTTCATTCTATTCATGGATGTACTGTAAACCAGAGAGACTTTGTGGGAGGTCAAGACTTTCAAAAGACATTTTAGGGTTTTTTGGGGGTTTTTTTGGTTCTTTTTTTTTTCTTGCTTACAACTCAAACAGAACCTGACAATTTTCAGGAAACTTCTGAATGCAGCCACTAGTTTATGTGCCTAGTTGTGAAAAAAATTAAAAAAAAAAAAATTAAAAAAAAAAATTAAAAAAAAAAAAAAAAAAAAAACTTAACAAAAACAAACAAACAAAAAAGATCCTCTTCTTCTGTGGTTTTAGACCTAACACCAGGAACTTTTTGCGATACAGTTTATAAAAGGATGTCAAAGCCATTTTTGGTAAATTTTTTATTGGATGGGTCAGATGTAGTGTTGTTTTAATACTAAGTATAATACACACATCTATCTGGAGGTTATTCAGTGTTTCTTTTGTATAGGAGATTTTTTTTATCAATGAAATCCAATGAAAATGTGAATCCTTTTTTTGAATAAATATAAATGGTTTCAGTTTGGTCTGATGTGTTTTCCAAGTGTCTTCCCTTCAGTCTGAAACTGAAGGAGCAACGTCAGTCCTTCTCACAGTTTTCCAATCAATTTCACATGTTTTCAGGACCCATGTTTACAAAAGACGTCATGAACTATCGTAATATTGAGGGTTTTAATGACTCGGGACTCCAGTGTCAGGACAGTGTTGAATTAAAAGGACTGTGTCACAGCCATGACAGCGTATGGGAGGGACGCTGTGTTCAGTTAAGGAAAGTAATTTATTTGAAACAAATAATTTAGATAATGCAAACAACGACAAAAGTGTTGGGTGTGAGTATCAGTATTAAGTATGTCAGTCTGAAAGTGAGGTGCATGTGTGTGAGAGCCCTTCCTCTGAAATGCTTCATTTTTCAGGTACCGGGTTGCAGAGGTTGGCGAAGCCCCCCCCCCCCCTCACACACACAAACACACAGAGAACAGAGTAATCCTGGTCCTTGGTGACCCCTGGGCCTGGATCTGGATCTGGATCTGGATCTGGATCTGGATCTGGATCTGGATCTGGATCTGGGTCTGGGCCTGGTCTCAGCAGATTATAAAGCTGGGACTATTTTAACTTTGTCCCTTCTTCCTGCAGACGCACCAGCCCACTGATGCTTTGTGTTTACGTTTCCTTCAGTTCATTTAATGCATTCCAACACACACACACACACACACACACACACACACACACACACACACACACACACACACACACACACACACACACACTCACACATGCACCTCACTATCCGACAACACACACTCACATACTTACTCCTGAAACTCACACCTGTACTTTTGTCTTTGTTCTGTATTTTTTAACTTATTTCTTTAAAATAAATGACTTTTGTTAACTTAACACAGTGTCCATCCAGTATTTGTGACAAAATATTGGAGGGACACAGTGTTAACAAAAGTCATTTATTTTAAGGAAGCATAAACACTAGTCATTCTGACAGTTAATGTCACGTTAATGACCAACACACACCAAACAAACACGACCGTCCCTCTGTCCACATTCTGTCTCCAAGTCTTTTAAAATGTTTTTGTCTTTTTGTTTTGTTCTGTCTTTCTTCGCTGTCATCTTGTTTTGTCTTTTAAAGGGTTCCTGCATGGTCTTAAAAAGTCTTAAAAGGTTACAAATTTACAACTCTGCATTTAATACCTTTAAAACCTCTTTAAAAGGTGTTAAATTTAATATGGTAGGTTTTATGTTATGTTGCCATAAACGTGTTCTCTATGTTGTGTTTAAATGTGTCCAAACTGCAAAGAAAGGAACATTAGTCTGCTCACTTCCATCCGTTCCAAGCCAACAATTTATGTTGAAATTAGGAACCATTTATTGCTGTCTTTACAGCCCCATTGAGAAATGACTGGGAACAGTGGGAATCAAGCGGTTGTAGTAAATAGATATATTTTCCTAAATTCTGGGAGACACAAATTTTTACCAGAATGGCTGTGAAACAGGCATTAAATTCTGTTCTTAGCAATTTTAAAAAGGTCTTAAAAACTCTTAATTGTAACTTGTAGAAACCTGCAGGAACCCTGATTTTATGTTATTGTTATTTTGTTGCTCATTATACCAATTTTTTAGTCTTTTTATGTGTCATCGCATCATTTATAGCATCTTTTATGCTGTTTTTGCCTTTTTATGTTTTACATCTAGTTGCGTCTCATCATTTTTTTTCATCATTGTCTTTTTCTCAAATTTTTTATTTTGTTGCATCATTTTTGTCTTTTTGCATGTAGCTCCACCCTTCATTTCTTGTTTTTTGTTTGTTTGTTTGTTTTTTTAGCTCACTGTCCCATAGGCCTTGAGGTTTTGTGAAGGCGCTGTGGCCGCCGTCTGCGTCTTCGCAGTCGTCTTCATTAGCAATTTAGCAAAAAACATCTTG
>JAPTYQ010000019.1:28873799-28884501 GCA_029814465.1 Ostorhinchus cyanosoma
AACAAAAACAAAGCAAAACACCTGAATGCAGAAAGGAGGATGCCTATATCGATCCTGAAATGATTATAGTGATGGTTGTCATTATTATTATTATCATCTAAGAATTTGACTGAATTCTTTACAGTTTTTCATTTCGGTAGCTGTAATGTTTGTAAGATCAGTACTGACACAAATCGATGCACATACCTGAAGTAATCCAGTTTACAGAAAACCTCTTTTTCTTTGATGTAACAGCTGGTGTGGCTGCCAAGTGAAGTCTGGCACACGCTGCAGGAGAGACAGCGCACATGCCAGCACAGGTCGTTAACCTAAAGCCAAGATATGATAAATTAACTAAAGTTGATCACATCTAACTTTGGGCCACAGGTGAACACCACAGAAACCCACTAATGATGCACAGTTATGCAGCTTATGGAAAGAAAACAAGAAAAAAAAAGACTATTATGCGTTTTTGTTCGTTTTTTTTTTTTTTTTACCTTCAATAAATATTTATCCACTATTTCCTCGTTGCAGCTCGCGCACACAGTTCTGCCTAACAGAGGTGCAGATGCCATCGCCTGCAAAGACGACGCGTCCTCATCCAAAACTTCCACCGGTGCACCCTGAGGGATCCAAACAGGAGGTTAGAAAACAAGCACAGGAACGGCTCCAACAACATACAAGAGGAAATGTGTCTGATCTGGTGACACATAAGAAAATAGAAAATTTGACTTAAATATGAGGGAAATAATTTCGATTTTCTCATTATTTTTTTTTTGAATTGTTTTTTTTTTTTTTTTTTTTTTTTTTTTACGCAACACTGCGACGCAAAAACAGGTTTGTCCCATTTTACCTGAACATCCCATCGGAATGAGAGCGGTTAGGTTATGAATGTTTCTAAAATATTTCCCTTTTTTTCCCACACGTGAAGCCTCCAGTAAAACGCACAAACCAGCGCAAATTAAAAAAAAAAATACTAGTAATAATAATAATAATAGATAAGAATAATTTTGTCTTTTCTTAATAAAACAGTAACTACGCAAAAAAAAAGTTTATAAAAGTTGCTTCCGCTTTAAATAACAAACCACACATCTCACATAAATTGCGGCCTCTGGTTAATTCTCGACCTGCTTTTTTTTTTTTTTTTTTTGTCCAATAAGTGAATGATCCTACCATGATGTCCCTCCTGTCCTCTATGCATTTGCCTAGCAGCTCTCCGTCTCCTTTGCAATCTTCACACATGTCGAGAGGCTACGGCGGCCGGGGAGAGGATGCCGGAGTGTCAGACGGTCGCAGCTGCCTTAAATGCCCCCTGCTCCTTCCCATAAATATCATGCCTTTCACTTTTCACCATGACAACGCCGGCGATTACCGAAATGACATTTAAAAGAGAAGTATAGTCATTACTTACAAAAACAGACAACACTTGAGCTAATAGTTATCCTATGTGCATTATGTTCTCGAGACCTGTGATTCAGCAGCCGCCGCGAGCCGCCCGCGCGCGTGCTTAAACCTCAACACGCCAATTTCACGTGTCAATCAAAAAAAAAAGCAGCGCGAGGTCTCGGGGGTGGGGAAAGGGAATTGATTTATTTAATAACAGCAATTAAAACGGCTCAGTTCGACACAAAACGTCTACCCAGGGCAACCAAAAGGTGAAGAGGTCTCATTAACTACTTGAGTTTTAATTGCTGAGTTCGGGGAGGGGTAAATTTCCTCAAATTGTGAAAATACTGAGCTGTCAGCGTGTGGAAGGCCGGCTTTAATGACAGACTGGTTTATTTCACTGGCAGCGCAATTTAGGCTAAAAATGAGTCTTTCGTGGAGTCTACACACACACTGGTTCACACTTTAGGAAATATCTGTATTTCTTACCTCATCGTTGGACAAAAGACACTCGTTTTCACCCTCGCTAACAATGCAACATTCAACTTTAACTTCACTCCTCCAGCGCATTTCTCTGTCCTGCAGTTGACAGCCGCTTCAAAGCTTTTTTAAAGTTGCGTTCAAGAAACGCGCCGCAGCTCGTATTTTTGTCAGTTGTGCTGTAGATAGTCCTGTGTGCGCCCTGAGCTCAGACTGGAGGAGGATCACAGCTCAGGTTCTCCTGCCCTCTGTGGCCGCGCCTCCCCATGGGAATAAACTTCATGTGTGGTGTGAAGTTCTCGGAAAAGTCTTCATAGTCATAGCTAATAAATGTTTTCCGTTATCAGTTCAATGTGTTGAAAAGAAAATAACACACCGGCCCCAGGAGTCATTTGCATGGGTCATTAGAGCAAACTGTGATGTGTTCAAAGACCGCATTCAATAACAGACCTTCAATGGAAATATGTGAACACAGTGCACGAGACGGTTCACTTTTGAGGATGTGTGAGTTTTCTTCCAGGTTCTATGGATTATGGTGCATTATACCAAATCAATTAGACAAATATACACCTCTGCCCATACAGTAGGGATAGAATATATGTACCTCCTCATGAAATGACTGTGACAATGTGTGTCATTCTTGATAAATAAAGGGCATCTGGGACTCAGTATGTGATTATTGCATTGTGTATAAATAGGAATAAATGGAGGAATGTGTCTAAAAACAAAATTATGACAATTTTATGGGAAACAGAGTAGTTAATTCAGTTCTATCGGACTTGGGTGTAGCTTTTATTTAATGCAATAAACTGGTAACTGGGTGTAGTTTTTATTTATTTATTACCACTGATAAGGAGGTTATGTGGTCTTTCTGTCTGTCTGTCTGTCTGTCTGCAGGACGAAGCAAAAACAGCTGCAGAGATTTTCTTGAGACTTGGTGGATGTGCAGGCCGTCGGCCAACAAATCCCTTATCCCTATGATAACATCTAAGGACGAGCAAAACAAACTAAGCACCAACTTCCTGCGTCATTTTCTTTCATTTGAGCAGAGGAGGGACTGAATTCCCTGTAGGTGATTAATAAAGTTCTTTTCACTAACACCTCTGTTACTCAGTTTAACTAAAACCAGGCACCAGCTGATAAAAAAGACAGAAAGGAAAGTTCAGAGTATGGGGTTTGTTAGTGGTTTAATAACATTGGGGTCTGAGGTCTGCACTCTGCTTTTTCTTTTTCTTTTTTTTTTTAATAAATGACATCTTTATCTACAATATAAGGAATTCTATGTACAGTAAGAGGAAGTTACACAGTACAATTAAAAAGTAACTCAAACCATAACAGTAAAAAGCATCACTAGTAAAAGCCTATTTTATGTTAGTAGTGTTTGTCAAAGTACATATTGTTATCCTCATAGCATAATTATCATATTTTTGGTCAAATTGTGGTAACTCTACCCCTTAACTCTACTGCTTCATTTTACATCATTAGCAATGACATGAAAAAACATGATTTAGGTAATTATGCAATGAGACTAATAATATATTATATAAGACATTTCTGTGTCTATGGATCAAATAAAGATTATCTGTATTTGTATATAGTACACATATACTTGAAAAGTGGAAGTATAGAGTTGCAGTTATTCTCTATCAATGCCTCCAGGCTTTTTCAGTGTTTTTTTTTTCCACAATAAGAAATCAGGCAGCCCACCTGCTTGAAGTTTGTATGCAAATCATGTTACTCTTCACTCAACCAGTGATTTTAAGAACTTATGCAAATATTCCTTTTTTTTCCCAAGAACTGAAATATCACACATGTTGGTCCCCAGGAATAAACACTAGCCTCCTGTCATTTTTTTTGTTTGTTTTTTTCTTGTTTTGTTTTTCTCTCATTCATTAACCCACTCAACCCAGTCACTCACGCAATCCCACCCAGCACACACCCTTACACTCCATCGTCCCAACACACATACATAATGAAAGTAGACCCCACACACACACACACACACACACACACACACACACACACACACACACACACACACTGCTCATCTGACAGGATGACGCTCAGACCTGCACCAGCATGAGTCTGAATCTGTATCGCATCATCGCAGAGGGATAAAGGAGCTAGCGTGCCTCCATCTCGATGTGTCCTGTTCCACCTGGTGGAGATGAATGCTCTTTATCAGATTAAAACCGTCTCAAACATTGCTTACAGTTGGAGCAGACAGCTGACTGAAGCAGCCTGGGAGACAACCACACTTTGTTAAATCCTCTTACCTGCAGCAGCCTGGTAACATTTCAAAGTAAGACAGATGTTGACATTTGTTTTTCCTCAGCGCTCAGGTCAAAGGTGAGAGGATTTACACCAAAAATCCAAAAAGAAACTGAAATAATCTGAGGAGGAGTCGGAGCAGAACCAAATGAGTGAGTTATCATCAAAAGTCACATCATTTTTCAGACATTAAAGTCTTTATCGCTTCCCATGAACGGCCTGATGTTGGGAAAGATCCATATCTGAGAGTGTAACAGTTGTATGTTTTCCTTTTCAGCATTACATGGCTGACTTCTCAAATGTTTTGCGTGAGGTGGAGCAGACAAAAACAATGTCTGATCTGTCAGTATATTTTCTAGCTTGGTTGTTTTACATCTGCCTGTGCGTGAATCTATAAATACTGCAGTGATGAATGATAACAAAATAGTTTTGTGGGTTGAGGCTGTATCTCTGAACACTATAGCCCAGTAATGAAAACTGAAAACACACTATGGCATTTTTTTTTTCAACATTTTTTTTTTTTTGGAATCAAGAAAAAAAAAAAAAAAGACAGTGACAATCACACAAGAAAGACAAACAGTTTTGGATGTTTCTCTTAACATAAACACAATACCCACCCCACCCCTACATAGTCCCAGGAAACACATCCCAATCTGAGAGTAAATAAATAGAGGCAATAATATTAGTAGATATGACACTCATCTAGTATAAATAATTAAACAAAAAGAGGCTATGCCATTTTTGTTGCTCATTCAAAATAATAACAACAGACATCATATAGTTGAAGAGTGGGCCGTGGGAGATGGTGATTAAGATGAAAATATGTGTGACGTCAATCAGGAGGAAATTATTGTAACTTATTCAAGCAAATGCTCTGACATTGATGATGCATATTCACCTGAAGTCATTTTATTTTTTATCAGAAGTATCATTAGTAGCAATATGACGCTATTAGCAGGGAAGACATTTTAATACATGTCACATTTAATAAAATAATTGACTCAGTTTGGTCATTGTTGTAAATATTTGATATAATGTAAGGGCATAGATATATGAACAAAAAAAGTCTGTTATTTTTCATTATTTTTATGTGGAAAAGTTACATATTGTATCTTTAAAGCAGGGATGGCAAACTCATTTCTTCCAGGGGTCGTGTGCAGCCCGATTGGATCTCAAGTAGGCCGGACCAGTAAAGTAACAGCATCAATTCAGTTCAATTCAGTTCAATTCAATTCAATTCAATTCAATTCAATTCAATTCAGTTCAATTCAATTCAATTCAGTTCAATTCAATTCAATTCAATTCAGTTCAGTTCAATTCAATTCAGTTCAATTCCATACACTTTATTTATCCCAAAGGGGCAATCATAACGTATAAATAATGACAACTTTTTCTCTTTGTTTTATTGCTATAAAAACATTAATTTACTCATTATATTATTCAGTAACAAGCATAATATTGTTAAAAATTTGTCGTTTGGAACTTAAATAAGAACAGTTTCTCACTTGTCCAGGTCAGTGTTCTTCTTGGTAGTTCTTCGAGGTTCAACTGGACTCGTTTTGCTTCAGAAGAGCGAAACGAGTCCAGTTGAACCAAGAATCAAGAAAAATGGAGCTGTTATTATTTATAGGTTATTATGCTTTTATTTTACTTTAGATCATTTTGGTCTGTATGTGGAACCTGAAGTAAAATGAGTTTGACTCCCTGGATTGTTAATATTTTCAGTGTAATTTTTACTCTTTGCAAATTCATCCGGGCCTGACTGGACCTTTTGGTGGGCTGGTTTTGGCCCATGTTTGAGACCCCTGCTTTAAAGCATGTCTTTACTGAGCCATTTTGATCCTTTTTCAGATTTAATAGTGGGTTTAAAGTGTTGTTAATGACAGTAAATTTCAGTATTTTTACTCCACATAAATTTAACCCAGCGGTTCCCAAATAGTCTCAAATTAGGACATGCATTGTCACATGCTCATCATGTTGCTGCTCACTTGTACAGAATTAAAACCAAGAAAAGGTAGTTTTCAAAAAACCACTCACAAACATACATTAAATGTCATTGTGAGCTTTAAAAAAATGTGCACATATTCTCATTACTGCATCCAGAGCACATGACTAATAATTGAATGAACGTCACAACTACACATCTGTGAGCGCACATGAAATAAAACTTTGAAAACTTTGTCTGTCAATCAAATGTCTGTTACCATGTGACCAATAGGACAAGAACTCCATCAGCACTTGTCATATAGAAGAACATTATTTCACAGTAAATATAGGCTGGTGTGTTTTTGCCTGTGGTCATTAGAAAACACATTATCAGTTATATTTAAATAAAATGAAACACAACAAAAATGAAAAACATACATGGAAATAACCAATCCTGTTCATCCAAACATCATAGCAACAACCTGTTATTTCAGGTCATTTATGCAAAGCATTAGATAGTATTTAAAGCAGTAAAAATCAATTAAAAAGCTCTTTTTTTAAAAAATCTCTCACTTCATGACCCATTTGGCACAAGACCATTAAGCCCACCAGATGAGGAAACTAGAATCAAATTAAGCAAGTTTGCCCATCAAATACATTTATTAACAATAACTTTTTTTCACATCACATATAACTTTGTAAATAAAATTAAAAGGATATTAGTGCCAGAGGTGTGTATACTGTAACAGAGTCTGAAGCCAGTTTATCTGTGTGTGTGTGCGTGCGTGTGTGTGTGTGTGTGTGTGTGTGTGTGTGTGTGTGTGTGTGACTAAAAAGAGAGAAACTACTTCACAATATCATTAAAAAACTAAAGCAGTAACCTCTGCACAACTACTCCAGACCACAAAAGTTCAACTGTAATGTTCAAATCCTAATTAGACGTTCATTAAGTCACAGACTGGAAATAATGGAGAACATGTTCATATTTTACTTGATGGACACTGAAGGAACGACAACAGATTAAAGATCAAAACTTCAGAATCAATACATTAAACACATAAACACATAAAATAGAAAATACACACATTGGCAACAAACAGCAAACAGAAAAGTCCCTCAAAGATGCATTAAAACTTCAATTTATTACCCCATATCTGAGTTCATATAATTCCATAAACAGCTTTATCCTATCATTTATATCTTTGCACAATCTGTGACTTGTCTATATTTAACTTGCTCGAAAACACGGAACAAAAAGTGTATGAAATTACACAGCAAAAATAAAAAAAAGAAACAGCCTTCCATTTTCTTTATCAACATAGTCATTTTCAATAACTCACAAATGAAGTATTCCAACAATACATTCGACAGTTTCTCTATTTATTGACATTAAATGATAGAAATAAGAAAATGCTACACAGAGGTTACTTAAATAAAGTAAGAACAAGGAATGTGGGAAAGGCTCGTTGAGAGAAGCGCTGACCATTTGGCCCCAGTGAGCCTCCAGAAAATCTCCTAATTTGCTACTTCGACACAGACCTTTGCTTTCTTTGGGGATGCAACTACTCATTTATTTCATTGAAATCAGTCCAAATTGGGGTGGTTTACAATTGACACAACGAGTTTGGCATGACCTTTTCTCCTTGCTGTAAATGGGTACTTATTGAATCTGGAGGGGGAGGTGGGATGCTGGAGGAAGGATGGGAGGCGGCGGCGATGGCGGCGGCAGTGGGGGTGTCACGTTGGCTGGGGGCCGACGGGGGATTGGGGTGGAAATCACAGCAGTGAAAATGGCAGTGCAGTGAAAGAGGGGCCTGATTGCATTGGGACAGCATGCGAGGGGAGCAGCATGCTCAAGCCCAATCAGAGCGGCATAAGGAAAAAGTGCTCTTATCAAGGAGTAATGGCCCACTTGACAATCACACAGGCACAAAACTGCTCTATTTAACACTGATTGCAAAATCTCCTGCCTCCCCCCACCTCTAAACCGCATGACTCCCTGAGATTTCCCTGCCACCTCCCAGCATACCGCCAAGACCCTTTCCTGAATGGAATTTATAATCACCCCTCTTCTTTTTCTTCGCTAATTGTTATTTTATGCTTTACGGTGTATTAGGCGTTTAGTGCTGGTATAATGTCGGTCTTGATTACTGTGTTTATGATGAGCATTGAAGGCAAAGCTGTTTCACTTGTGTCTGTTGGATGGGTAGTGACTTCTTAAACAGGTACATTGGATCTACCTGTCTGATGGCTTTGAGTTCTTGTCTGTTGTCAGTTTGCAGCTACGTCTGTTCATGTAAAGGTTAAACAAAACTCTGAAAAATGCTCCAGAGTCAAACCACTTTTTTTAAATTATTATTATTATTAGCTGATAGGCCATGAAGTACCGTGAAGGCGTTCAATTTTGATGTTGTTGTCTTCTTTAGTAATTTTTTCAAACATCAAATTTTATTTGCAGCTTCCTTGGGGCAATGTAAACAAAGTTTGTTTGGAGTTTGGATTTTTTTTTTTTAAGTTTTGAATTTTTGACGAATTTTTTAAATCTGGAAAATTTGCCGAGCGCCACAGTGGTGCAGTGGAAAGCACTCACGGACCTCTGTGTGGAGTTTGCATGTTCTCCCCGTGTCTACGAGGGTTCTCTCCGGGTACTTTGGCTTCTTCCCACCATCCAAAGACATGCGTGTTAATTGGTTAATCTAAACTACCCATAGGTGTGAATGTAAGAGTGACTGTTGGTTTCTCTACGTCAGCCCTGTGATGAGCTGGTGACACGTCCAGGGTGAACGTACCGCGCCGTCGCTCAGATCGGCTCCAGCGACCCTGGTGAGGATAAAACAGGTTCAGATAATGAAGGAAGGAAAATTTGCCTTTACTTATTTATTGTCCATATTTTTAAGGTTTATAACCTGTAAATGGTTACATATATCAAAATAGTTACTATTGAGCACTGATAGGAAGTTTGGACTTTGATTTGGTACTATGACCTTTGACCTTTACTGACCTTGACTGACCAAACTCAAGGTCACCAATGTCTGGATCTGAACAATCATCTTTTATATATTGGTCAGATTTATTTTATATTTTTTATTGTAGCTTCCTTGGGACCATGTCTACAAAGTTTAGTTTACAATTTTGAGAAACTATGGTCTTTGAAATTTTGACAAATTCTTGAAATATTGTAAATTTGCTTTTACTTATACTAGGTCATATTTTGATGGTTATAAAATATAAATGATTAGATATATGAATATAGTTACTATTGAGCACTGACAGGAAGTCATATATGGACTTTAATTTAATTAGTTGGGAGATTGATCACCACAGGACTCTACCGTGTGGCAGAACCTGACGACCTCACAAATTCAAGTTGATATTGATCATTGATAAAAGATGCTGGTGAGATACGGGGACATTGGTCCTATTTTTTTTCTTAATGTAGCTCTGTAAATAAAAATAAATGAGACAGCTGCTTTCACTGTAATTCTGCTTTCATTCGTCAAAAACAGCAGTATTTTAAGATTTATTAATGATGTTATAAAGAACACTAACACAGCGCAGACCCCCTTATAGGCCGATACCACACTGGAAAAACTCTAAATCTTACCAAGTGTATTTTTTTCATTTCTTGTCAAAATATCTCATCACACTTATAATAAGACATAATCACCTCAAGAGTAACTTTTCAGTAAGATATAAGAACTTATTTTCAGACAATAGATCTGGAAAATCTTATTTTAAGAAATCTTACCAAGATTATTTTCACTTGTTCCATTGGTAGATTTTTTTTTCTTTTTTTTTTTAATTCAAGGTTTTTGTGCTTAATTCAAGACAAACAAATATTCCAATGGAACAAGTGAAAATTGTCTTGGTAAGATTTCTTGAAATAAGATTTTCTTGGTCAATTGCCTAAAAATAAGTTCTTATATCTCACTGAAAAGTTGCTCTTTAGGTGATTATGTCTTATCTTAAGTGTGATGAGATATTTTGGCCAGAAATGAAAAAAATACACTTGGTAAGATTTGGATTTTTGCAGTGCATCCATTCTTATTCTTGTTCTAACCTTTGTTTTCCCTCTTTCTCCTTCTTTTGTATCAGTGCCATAGGTTCCTGTAAATAACTGTGACCATTTTCAGGTCTCAGTCAAAGTTAAAGGAAGTGAAATAAAGTTTCAGGATCAGCTCTGCTTTTTATGAAGCTGTAACCTCTGGGGCTGTGAAGAAATGCCAATTCAGGTCTAAAGGTGTCAGAAGGTACAATTCCTGTTATTTCCACTTAAGGCTGGCTCGAAAGTCAGTCAATTGACTCCCATCAAGAAACAAGGACCTCAGCTCAAACCAAAGCCAAGTATGTCAAAGTTGTAATATTGCTGAGTGCCGCTGGTTTAGATTCTAAAAGGCCCACTGACTTACATTAAACTTCACTCCAAAAATATAAGGTCAGTCATTTTAAATTTTTTACCAGGAGGCATTCCGATGTCATTTGTTTTATTTGCAGCCTCTGCTGTCTGATCTAGTGCATCTTAAAATGTTTCTTATGTTAATTAAATCTCAGGTTGGACATTGTAGTATCTGCCTGTCAAGTCAGATTTGGTTTTATTTGATAAAACAGTTCTTGTTTTCCTGACAGATATACAGTATTTGACAAAAGTGAGTTCACCCCT
>JAPTYQ010000019.1:28903599-28914405 GCA_029814465.1 Ostorhinchus cyanosoma
CAGGGAGTCATTTTAAGCATTTTTTCCTACATTTTGAGCTATTGGTTTCCCTCCAAGCCACTTTTTCCAGTTTTGATCCAGGCATCACCTGCTACCGTTGGCACAGATTTTTGCTGCTGCTATAGTCGGGCCATCTGTAGTTTGCACAACATACTAAAGTACCAAAACTACATTATATTCCTTATTTCATTGAATTGTTACACTTACCCTTTGGTTGTGTATTGAATAAAGCTTGTTTCTGCCTTTTTCTTTCTGTGCATGTGTTTATATTTTGCATGTTGTGTCCTTTGTTTTTGTCTGACGATTAAAGAGACATGCTTTCTGTTGACTTCGTGACTGTGTCTTTTCTTTTGCATTGGCATTGTTCAGAAACTGCCTCTGACAGTGTGGTGTTTGTGTATCATGCACCATCATGGGTGAATCCTATCCAGTTTTTTTTCTGAAACACAAACTGATAAAATTGCATGCACCGTGTCTGTTTCTCTTTCTCAAGCCAAGTCTGTGCAGGAGAAGCTGGCAGAAGCCATACTAAAGGAGTCGCATTGCAGCTCTACGCCTGAGCTTAGTGACACCAGTACCGAGGAAGAGGAGGAGTCAACAAATAAAGGCCCTGCAGAGGAGAAGAAGGGTACCACAGTTTTATTTTCATTACCAAAAAAAAAAACATCAAGCAATCCAAAAAGGTTTTGTCTTAAACAAAAAAATGTTTGATTGTTTTTGCAGATGCAGAGCAGCAACCAACCATTGAAGAAGAGGTAAAGGGTGAAGCTGAAGTGGTAGAAAAGACTGAGCCAAAAGAAGAGGAGGATGAAACTAAACAAGAACACAGTGAAAGCAGTGAGAGTGTTAAGGATGAGACAGCTAAGAAGGATGAGGTCAATGAAAAGGCTTCATCAGAAGGAAAAGAGGAAGAAACAACAGAGAAGGTTATATCAGAGGACGTAGAGGTTGCAGCTGCAGCTTCACATCCAGTATCTGAAGAAAAAGTGTCTGAAGATGACAAGACTTCAGATCCTCAAGCAGATGCAGCGGCTAAGTCCGCTGATGCAGAGGAAACAGTGAAAGATGAAGAAAAAGGAGAGGAAACTGCGGCGGAGGATGATGCGCAGCCTGAGGAGATGGGGCAGGGGGCAAGAAGTGGTGAAGAGGATGAGTCATCGGTATCAGAGCCCAATAAGAAGACTGATGAGACAGCAGCGGCAGACAATTCAGAGGCGGAGGCGATGACAGCGAGTGAAACAATGGAGATGAAAGTGGAGCCCTCAGAGGAGCGAGAGGCTCTCAGCTGTGAAGAGGCATCTGTAACCGACACAGGGAGGCAGGGAGACGACCAGGGGGCAGGATCACAAAGACGAGTCACAGCAGACGAATCAACAACCGACGACGAAAAAACAGCAGGACAAAGTCAAGAAAACACTAAAGATGACGACATTAAAGATGATGCTAAAGAGGAGGAAGCGTCTGCAGCAGTGGGCGCTCAGAAAGAGGAGGATGATGTAGGGGAGGAGACGACAGAAAAAACAGCAGAAACAGAGGAAAAGGTAGAAGATGGTAGGGAGGAGGGAAAACAAACAAATCCAAATGAAACGCCAGAAAGTAAGGAGGAAGGAGAAAGGAAGGAGAAAGAGTCAACAGAAGAAGTGGAGGATAATAAGGAAATAGAAAAGGAGAAGTCAGAAGAAAAGGAGAATGAACACAAAGAAAAGGATGAGAAAGATACAACAGAAGTAGGGGATAAAGAGGAAGGAAAGAAGGATGTGGAAAGTAAAACAGAAGTAGAGAATAAAGAAGGAGAAAAGGATGAGGAAACTAATATAGAAGGAGAAAACAAAGGAGAAAAGGATGAGGAAACTAATATAGAAGGAGAAAACAAAGAAGGAGAAAAGGATGAGGAAAGTAAAACAGAAGTAGAGAATAAAGGAGAAAAGGATGAGGAAACTAATATAGGAGATAACAAAGGAGAAAAGGATGCAGAAAGTAAAACAGAAGTAGAGAATAAAGGAGGAGAAAAGGATGAGGAAACTAATATAGAGGGAGAAAACAAAGGAGAAAAGGATGCAGAAAGTAAAATAGAAGTAGAGAATAAAGAAGGAGAAAAGGATGAGGAAAGTAAAATAGAAGAAACAGAGAATAAAGAGGAAGGAGAAAAAGATAAAACAGAAGTAGAGAATAATGAGGAAATAGAAAAGAATGAAAAAGATACAAAAGATGAAGTAGAGAACAAAGAGGAAGGAAAGAAGGAGGGAGAAAGTACGATAGAAGTAGAGAATAAAGAGGAAGGAGATGAAGATGAAAAAGATAAAACAGTTGAGAATAATGAGAAAATAGAAAAGGATGAAAAAGATAAGTCAGAAGAAGTGGAGAATGAACAGAAAGAAAAGGATGAGAAAGATACAACAGAAGAAGTAGAAACTAAAGAGGAAGAAAAGAAAGATGAGGAAAGTAAAATAGAAACAGAGGTTAAAGAGGAAGCAGAAAAAGATGAAACAGAAGTAAAGAATAATGAGGAAATAGAAAAGGATGAAAAAGATAAAACAGAAGAAAAGGAAAACAAACAAAAAGAAAGAGATGAGACAGATTCGACGGGAGATGAGAAAATTAAGCAAATAGAAAACGACAAGAAAGACAAGACAGAAGAGGCAGAAAATAATGAGAGTAAAGAAGAAAAAAAACAAGAAAAGGCAGAAAAAACAGACGACGTGACGCTGGATTCAAATAGTGAAGGACAGGAAAAGAAAGAACAAGCTGAAGAGAAAACTCTGAGCGAGGAAGACGAAGGTGCAAATAAAAAGACAGAAGAAGAAGAATCCGAGAAGACGGAGAAAGGCAAGAGCGAAAAGGAAGAATGTGACACAAGCAAAGACGAAGGGAAAGAATCTGAGCAACAGGGAGTGACAACTGATAGAAATGAGAGTGAAGGAACGAACGACACAAAGAAGGAAGAAGAGGAGGTGGATGAAACCGGAAAGATGGAAGAGGAGGAAGAGGAGGGCAAGGCCAAAGCCGAAGAGTCCGAAGAGAAGAAAATGACTGATGAAACAGTGGAGGAAGAAAAAGTATTACAGATTACAGAGGAACCTGAGGAGACCAAAGGCAAAGATGGCGTGAAAACAGTGGATGAAACTGCGAAATCAGACGACGGAAAGGAGGAAAACATGGCTCGGACGCCAAACAAAGGCGCTGAGTCCAAAGAAGCTGAAGGCGTCGAAAAAGGAGAGGTCGACGCTGAAAATGGGGAGGTATCTGTCGTTACGGAGATGAAAATAAACGACAAGACAACAGCGGGAGAGAGTGATGAGAACGAGAAACGAGAGAGTAAAGAAGTAAAAGACGGACGTGAAAATGACAAGAGTGATCGGAGTCCTGAGGATAGAGTTAAGGAAGGGGATGAAAATGAGGACGAAGTAGAGGAAGTGAATAAAAAGGACGAGGACATAAAAGAAGCGACTTTCTTAGATCAAGAGGAGGAGGAAAACAAGGAGTCGCCAACGTCTGACAAACAACCGCACGCCGGAGAACATGTGGAGGCTGTTGACGTCTTTGCCGTGGACGGAGACAACGGAGACACGGAGGAGGCGAGTAAGGCCTCCGAGGAAGGAGCGAGCATCCTCCTCAAACCTCAGCTGAAGTCGCAGCAAACGCACAATGACTCAGATACCGTCGACCCCTTACACAGTCCAGACGGCTTAGCGAGGGAGGACAGCACAGACCTGGTCTCAAACTGGGTCACCACGCATCGAAAGTCCAAGTTTTTCGAGACGTTCGTCGAACCTTTAGAAGATCTGACATCGGACATCGAAGCATCAAGCCCCGTCGGAGAAGAAGCGAAACCCTCAGACAGAGAGAGATCGGAGAGTCCAGTGAAAAAGGTGAAGGTTTCCGATGGAGGAAAAGAAGAAATGTCAAAAGGTATGAGTGAGAGTAGGAGCCGATCCAAAGACGGGGAGTCTGGGAGTAACCCCTCTGAAGAGGAGGGCGGTCCCACCAAAGAGGAGGAGAGCGACAAAGCAGAACCAGACCGCGAACAAAAGACTGAAGAGGTTGTAGGAAAGGAGGAGAGGTCAGACGAGCAGAAAGGAGACGAGTCGACTGAGGAGGAAAAGGCTCAAGAAGGTCTGATGCAGATGGAGCCGGATGATTCCTCCAAAACCAAAGTGGAAAGCATCGCAGGAAGTCGTCATTCAGTCGGAAGTGGAAGACACGAGACAGAAAATGAACTGAGAACCGACGGAGATGAGAAGGAGAAAGAGGAGAAAACTACCGACAGCGGTCCAGATGTTAACGCCACGCAAACACAGACTGAAAATGTGCCTTCGACCAAAACAGAAGAGCATCATGGGAGTCCGGAAGCGACTTCTCCTGACGTGAAACCGGACGACACGAAAAATACCGAAGAAGAGGAGAAAGATGAAAGAAGAGAAGAGACAGAAATAACCGATTTGACAACGTCCAAATCCGGAGACAGAAGCCCGGAGGAGACTCCCAACGGAGACCGAAAACCACCGGGCCAGAGCGCCAACCCGGACCTAAGGGACGTCCGGTTGATCCAAGACATCAAACACACGCTGAGTAAAGACCGTCTGAGCACGTTTTCGGTGGATCACGAGACTATGTTCAGTCGCAGCTCGTACCCTTTATTGACCACAGCGAGGACTGAGAGTGGACATTAGATCCACAACAAAGGACTGCTTTTGGTTTTTTTTTGTTTTTTTTTTACTTCATTGGATAAACAGCAATCCCGTTTGACCTGATAAAGACCTTCAAGTGTCATGTGGTTTCTGTTTACAATGACTTCTTAAATAATCGTCATCCTTTAGTGACAAAAAGAAGCTGCATGATGAGTTGTGACAGTGGCATTAAATGTTTAAAATAGGTCATCTCTTCCTATTGTTGGGAACAAAGAGGCGTAGTTTATGCTGGGGATCAAGTAGAGCCGCTGTCGACTAGTACCTGTAAACAGATACGCCACCACTCACGCTCACAGATGATTGAATAATTCATAGTTGTCGGACTTCCACAGCTAAGTTTGCCTCCATTGAGGACACATCAACGCAATGATACCATAGTTGAGCTTTAACCAGAAAAAAACAACGGAGGCACGACGATAAATATGACTGTGTTTATGTTACAGAAGATCTGAAATCTGCTCTAATAAAAGCTACGATAATGAACTGAACTACATCTTATAGAACACCTGTTGTCGCAACATTATCGAATGCCGAAGCTAATCACTGTATTTATTTGCTGCTAATGCTACCTCCTTTAAGAAACATGTAAGCTAAACCTAGTTAGATTTTAATGGCTACAGTTGAATTGTAATGTTTCATCTTTTATTTGATTAAAAACAAAATAATCCAATGTAAAATTCTGTGACAGAATTTCTGTGTGATTAAGGAATTAAATGACAACAGTGAAATGATTATTGGCCCTTTTTCTTTGAGATTTGAACTAATATACACTCCTTCTATGTCAGACAAATGTAAATTGACCCAAAAAACACAAATACACAGTTGCCCAGAGGATTGTATGGGTGTGTGATCTGTGAATCGACTCTCCCATCAGAAAACTGTCCAATAAAAAAGCACGGAATTTCAAGATTTTGACCAATATTCTAAATACACTGTTGCCCATTAAAGTTAGAATGAAATATTTTTACTTCTTCTCATGAAATTATTGTGACAATATGATTTATTCTTCATTGATAAAGTGTAACTGGGTGCTTCTATGAAACTGGTCCTAAAAACAGGACATGTGGGCTAAAAATTCCAACCAGATGTAGACTGTTCTGAAGCAAGTTTGGAAGCACTATTTTAAAAATAAATATTTACTGAAATAACAGAGAAACTATTTTTCAGCTATAACACATTTTTGTTTTTTTATACAAAAGTGTGCATGTAAAAAGAACACAAAAATTACATGCTATTTTTTTTTTTAATACCTCTTTATTCTCTCACAGGTACATTTTGGGAATTGAATTATGCAAGGCAGAGTGTTTAACAAAAATGGCCTCTGTTGCAAAATCATTTGTGTTTCATATGTGTTTAAATGGGCAGGTTCTGCGTGTAACGCCAGTGGACACAGATTCATGAAAATCCTTCATGTCTGGATTAGAAAAACCACTAGGATCATCAAATTTAACACTGTCTATATTTATAGCACCATGTAAGACCATTTCAAGCCATTTTTTCAGATCAAATGCACTGACACCTAGGCAGATTTTCATGTCCAAATTGTAGTCCAATTCTTTGGCCCCAATATTTTATTAAAAACTCATCAATTTTGGGATGATTTAGAGCAAGAGTAAGATTTTTTTTGCATTTTTCTGAGGTCATCATTAGGTACATCCTGGGAAGAAATATGTATAAATTTCTCTTTTATTATTGGGTCTAAAAAGCTGGAAAAGTGCCAGGTACTAAAATAAACCCAGTTTTACGAAAGCACCCAACTGGAACTCAAAGGTGATTATTGATGTGTATCAATAGGAATAAAAAAAAAAAAAAAAGGAATGTGTCTGAAAACAAAGTTATTCCAATTTAATGGGAAACAGTGTATGTAAACGTTCTAAAAACTACAAGAGAAATTCACATTTTTTACATATTTCAAAACATTGGCACGAGTGGGAAGCAAGGATGTTTGTAAATAATGTTTAAACCAAATACATACACATATATATATATATATATATTTTTTATTATTTAATGTTTATACAAGGTACAAAAAGGGAAAAAGAAAAATGTACAAGCACTAGACTCAGACATCAGCTTATTATAAAGATCAGACAAACAGCTAGAGAAAAAACACAAAAATTGTCCTCCTCCAAATTCTACCAATACAGATGACCTGTGAATGTTCAGATGGACTGTAGAGGATCACTGGGATTCCATTGTTGAACAAAAAGTTAGAAATGGCCTAAACTTCTGTTGAAAATCTATACATTGACCGGTCTAATGTGTAGGTTGTAAATCGACAGCGGGAGCGTTCACTTCCATAGTTCATCAGGTTGAACTACTATGAATGTCCTTTTTTTCTATTTTCTATCATCATCATCTTTACCCGAGTGTGGATGCGAAATTTAAACTTCAGAAAAGACACAAATACAGCCTCAAATGCCAGCCTTTAGCACTATATTCACTTGATTGAAATGTGCAACTTGGCCTCTAAACTCAATTAAATACAAACACACACACACACTTAACATTTAAACCTGAAGTCAGTCTTAAAAAAACAGTACAGAATATATGATTCAGTGAAGATGTTGTAGCATTAGTTACTGTCCTCGAAGCTGCCACCACTGCTGAAAGTGGAGAACCTCATGGTGCTCATGGGATCAGATACATAACCTGAAAAGGACAAACGAGTGAGTGACAGTGAGACACTATGAAGACGACATACTACATGCTTTAATACTATACGCAATATACAGTACTATATGCTACATACTACATGCTATATACTATGTGAATCTATAAAGGCTACATTCAGACAGCAGGTCTTAATGTACAATTCCAATTTTTTGGTGAAATTCAATTTTTTTTTTATGCTCGTTTATATTACACATTAAATGGAACATCTATCAGGTTTGAGTATGAACTGAATGTGACACTGAAGAGACCCGTATACGTGAAAGAGGTCCTGACGTAATACGTGACCACACAGGCACAAACTATGTTTATGGAAGTAGCACTCCTGGGATGCAGAACTGGGACATTTGTCACATTTCAATGATGTCAAGGTCAGATAAATGTGACCTAGCCACTCAGACTGAAGTGATTGCAAAATATCAGATACATATTGGACTTAATACCACATATGAAAGTGGCCTGGGTCAGATTGGAAAAAATCGGATTTGTGCTGTTCAAACTGTCTTTAATAGATCGGACACAGGTCATGTATGGGCAAAAAAATTGGATTTGAGCCACAGTCTGACGTAGCCTTAGTAAAAGGCAGAATACATTCAGAATAAAAAAGTGATTCACTCCCATTTGATTTGTTGGAGTACTTTCCCTTTCGTTAGTCAGCTGACTATAGTAAACAGTCTTTGAAGCATTTACAGTAGATATCACAAATGTTTGAATTCAGAGGGTCACCGTTTCAGGGGCTTAAGTTTCAGTCACAGTCTGATCAATATTGTAGCAGTGAGCCTGAACAGTTAAAGCCGGTTACATCCTACTGTCAAAAGGGGAAAATAACAAGTGTGGCCCCCGCCACATGCCCAGACAATGGGTATGCGTGGCACGGACTGCAAAAGTGGTGATGATCTTTTTGTATGAAATGTGTGGTGTGGCAGCAAGGATTTTGCTGTGGCGCTGCACCAGGGCAAAACCTTACCCCGGAAACACTGCATCGTTTCTAGTTATTTTGGGGGGGATGAGGAGTGAAGAGAAAGAGAAAAAGAGAAATGAAGGAGAAGAAAGAATGGTAGAGAAACCAGGAGGGTCAGAACTGAAGAGGACCCCTGAGAGAAGAATGGACCAGGAAGGAAGTGGAGAAGATGATGTCAGCATGAGGGATGAACATGAGGAAGATTTGGTTGCTGACAGAAGAAAAGAAGCAGATGGAAAGAGGGATGGAGTCAGAGGATCCAGCCTTATTTCAGCTGGACCGCATGGTATGGTTTTATTTTCCATTTAGATTCCAGTGCAGTGACATAACATCTTTTCACTAAAAGCCTTTGTTATAAGGTTACACATGTAAAGCTTTACATGTATGTCATTTTATCCGTAATTATGATATAACTAAAGATGAGCAAATTTCTACTCTATTGCATAACAATTCAAAAAATAGCTTAAAAGTGTTATTAACTCCATTTATACATATATGGAGATTCCATGTACCGCACTGAGGACATTCCTATGCTGTCCTGCCAAGACCTCCTGCCCCCCCCCATTACCCATAGAAAGTTTTCTAGATCCACCACTGAGAATACTGAACACTAAACTGAGTTTGACACCTTTGACTGTTAGTGTAATTTTATCTTCAGTATATTTTTTGCACTTCCTGTTGGCTGGACTGGAACGTTTGGTGGGCTGGTTTTCCCCCTCAGGCCTTATGTTTGACACCCCTGCGTTACTTTTTAATAATGTCACTAAACAGAGTCACAATAGTATGGTATCATCTGCGCACAAACCGTTTCGATCGATAGGTGAGAACTGCATGCTCCTTCTCAGCTCCTCCAGTGACAGACCTCCAGATGCACGCCGCCCACTGTAAAGTTAAAGTACACCGAATCAGTTCAAATGAATGACTCTATACAGAATTCTACTGAAAAACGATACTAGTCCAGAAACATAGGGTTGTTCTGTACATGGAGGCAAACGAGATCAAGTGTAATTCAATATCTTATAGTGGAGCATATATCAGACAGCTCTCACTTTCTCTGATACGGTATACAGTCTGCAATATTGATGCCAGGTTTGATGGAGAGACTACAGAAACAATCCACACAGTGGTCCATGGAAAGACTCATTATTATACTGAAAACAATAATGACAATGGATAGTCTGTTCAATGCAGTGTATTTCAACTAATGAGACAAGTTGAACATTTTGGTGGCGTTCCAGGGCATTACTGCTACTGCCACATCATGATAACCCACCTACTGTTACTGAACTCATAGTGACTGTTACCAAGAGCCCACACACACACACACATGCACACGCACACGCACACACACACACACACACACACACAGAATACAGAGGCTCACAGCCAGGCGTCTAATAGCGGCCTTCCTCCTTGGTCAGAATACCATGCATGTTTTATCGCCTTTGCTTTCCTTTGTTTCCTTTTTGGTTTCTGAGCAACTCCGGTGCTTACTGTTGCACTGAGTATCAGCTGTAAATGTTAGTGACAAAACCAGAGACAGGCATTTCATTAGAACAAGCTCAGACATGCTGTTAAACTTTTGTCAGAGAAAAACTCTCAGTCATTGTAATAAGAACGACAGAATCTGAATAAAGCTGCTTCAGTGACCCTGACTAAACCTTTGTTACTACTGACAATATGTGAAAAACACGTAAATAGTTCAAGCATTGTTTTCTCTGAAACATTGTAACATACGGTAATTCAAGTGGTCTGACAAAAAACAAGAATTCTGTTTGTCTACTGACTGGGTTTATAGGATGTAGAAAATCTATCGCATCATTCATGATTTTGACTGATCCAATCGTACGTCTGAGTTAAATATGTGATCGACAGTATTTATTATTAAAAGTTTTGGTAGTGACCGAAATATTGCATCAGTTATTTAAGATGTTTTTTGATACATTACTGAGGTGCACTGAAGAATTATAACTGCTCTGTAAGATTCAAAGTCTTTAATTGGCAAATAAATTATATTTATACACAATTAGGAGTCAAATTGTGTCATTCCAGAAACTTATGGCCAATACTGGATGTGACTTAAAGCAAAACTCGCACATTAATCTGTGGGAGTCCATGGGTTCTAGAAGCAGTAGAGTTAATAACATAATGTGTGTGCACTTGAAAACCCTCAGCCTACCTTAACAGCAGCACTACTGCCCCCAGTGGCCTGAGTCATCAGTGCAAGTCAAAGTTTTTGAACTGATGACTGATGGGTAAAAATGGGGAGCTGAGCTAAGTTTACTGGTTTAATACACAGATTAGGAACAAATAGAATGGCCCTTATTTTGTTTTGAAATCCAAAGTAACAGATAAGGATGTATTCATAGTTACCTTATATGTTTGTTTGTTTTTTTAGGAGTCTTTACATCATTACTGTTTGACTTCATCACACTCCCATTTCTTGATGACTTGACTAAGCTTATGGTGTAACACACAGATTAG
>JAPTYQ010000019.1:28947549-28958665 GCA_029814465.1 Ostorhinchus cyanosoma
TTCTTGAATTACCCAAAAAAAAAAAAAAAAAAGAAAAAATGTTGAATTGAGGAAAAAAAAAACTGCCAATGGAACAACTACAAATTATCTTGGTAAGACTTCTTGAAATAACATTTTCCAGATCTATTGACTAAAAATAAGTTCTTATATCTCACTTAGAAGTCACTCTTTAGGTAATTGTGTCTTATTTTAAGTGTGATGAGATATTTGGACTAGAAATGAGAAAAATACACTTAGATTTAGATTTTTTCCGGTGTGTGTGTAAGCCAAACTGCTCCTCAGGGACGTGAAAAGTTTTACTTTCAACTATTTAGAATAACTGAGGATTTGCACATAAACTTTTGTTACTTTGGTAGATATGCAATAATAAAGTCTAAACTTAATTCAAAAGCAACATAAAAAGTCAATGTCACACTCTCAAAAGATGATGGAAGGGTATTACATTCTATCTTAATGTATACAATATTATAAAATGTGGATTTATTTTAGATGATAAAAGTAAAAGCTTTGCACCTAATCAAGTCAGTAGGTGTTTTTCTTATTAATTTTTTATATAGATGTATTTAGAATAACAAACGAGTGGGATTTTATTACCTACTGTTGACATTCAACATTTTAAAGATCCAACAATAAATCAATCATGTAACCTTTTTCTGGTGGGTATTGTCCTCCAGGAAAGAAACCTTATCACCTTCCACTCCCCCCAAAAAAGCACTTAAGGAAAATGTTTTTGACTTCATTATATATCCAAACTATTAAACTTTAACGCCCATGTAATAAATACTTAAATGAAGTAAATATATCTGGATGACTGAATATCAAAACCAAACTACTTCATATATCTGGAACTGACCATCAAAATTAAGATTATTCTTGGCTGTACTTTTATGTTTGCATCCATTATTTTCTGTCAAAGTAAATTATTATGGTTTATCAGTCAAACATTAACCATCAACCACCATCAGAGTAAGAATCTGCCGGTTCCAACAGATAGTAAAACATACAATCAGTGCAGATAAATTGATCTAAAACCTTTAGTATCAAACAACAATGCAATTCTTAATAGGTTTGTATGGTAAAGGAATAGAGAGATGGAATGTTTTGCAGTGGAAAAAAGGCTTTAGTGTCAAACCTGCGTGGATGAGGATGACTCTGAGTGTGTTCAGAGTCTTTTCATAGGTGTCAGTGAGCTGCTGCAGTGCGCACAGAGTGGAGCCGCCGTTCCCTTCAAAACACACAGTCATCACGATAATGAAGTGAACTGTGACAGCATTCAGAGGACAACGGGTGGGCTGTGATTCTCTCACCTATTTTAGCTCCAGGAGGATCTGAAAACACCAGGTAGTTCACTCCGAGAGGCAGCTCTTTCCTGTCCACTTTGTCACTGATCTGCAGCTCATACGCGTCCCTCTGGTTTTCGTCCACAGCAGTCACAACCACCACATCCCAGAACTCACCAGGCTGCACCTCCCGACCTGAACGCGGAGAATAAACACTCATAACTCATCCTACTCACTTTGCTGACACAGTAAAATGAAGGCAGTATAATGTGTAGTTCCGTATAAAACTCACCGCGGAGAAAGTTAAACTTTCGCAGCTTTTCTCTGGTTGCATTTTGTAACTTTCTGGCACATTCTTCACTCATATTGTCCTGTCCAAAGTGCAAAAACTGTCAGAGAAGTTTATCCCCTGGAACACAGATGGTTTATTTCAAACATCTGACATCTGTGTCTCTTACTTCCGGGTGGAGTCACGTGGTCTGTGCGTAGTGGTGACGTCTGCGGCCCGCCTCCACTGTCAGATTTCTTTAGGTGGGAATTAAAGTACTAAAAGTCCAAAAATAATATAATAAATATGTAAATGATATGTCTGTAATTAAGAAAATAAATTAATAAATGAAAATATAGAGTATTGTGCAAAAGTGTTTTTTGTTTTTGTTGTCTTTTTTCTATTTTAGCATAGTTGAAACAACCGTATTTATTTATTTATTTATTTATTTATTTATTTATTTATTTATCAGTTTTCCTCAGCTATAACAAGAAAATACAGAAAATGTCTGAACAGCCTTAAAAGACGCACAAAAAATTACCTAAATGAGTTTGTAAAGGCAAAAGTCACTATTGAGTGCACCCCCTGTCCCCATGACAAGAGGCAGCACAAATATAATTAAAAACATCTGACATGTATTGAATGAAACCTGATATAAAACATCACCAAGTTAATAGAATAAATCTCAGAATGTCTGATCAAAAACCATGTTAAGTACAAAGGGAGGTCACGCTAAATACTGCCACTTTGATTTATAGAAGCTTTTTTCCTCTGAAACTTTTGTTTTTACTGCTGCACATACTTCCCATATATCCAGAGTGTATCTTAATACAGAAAAATACATATGTGTGGTTATTTTAACTTTACTAAACTAGTTAACCTAATGTTGGCTTAGGACATTTGCACAGTAGTGTATATTGCAGGTTTATTTACATCATCAGGAGTTTACACTAATTGTATAGGTGCAAAAAATGAGCCAAGAAAAACAAAGTAGATAAACAAACTTGTGCTGTGGGTGGAAGTTAGGGATTAGAAGCAATAAAACAATAGTTCAAATCATTAATCAAGAAGGTAAATAGAAAATGAAAATAAAATAACTAGTGGAAAATGAGATAATGGGAGGAAATAATAGCACAATGCAATATATCTCTTTATTTAAAAAAAGAAGAAAAGTTTGTACTATATGATGTATGCTTTAATAATACTAGATCCAGTACCTTACTTCATCTTTTTCCAGGGTGAAGTAATCAGTTTTCCGAGTAGTCCTCAGCCTTCTAAGTAGTATTGTACTCAAACCTCATTTACAGTCCACTGATCTGACCTTGCAAACAGCCTCTTACTCTCATGTCAATAAATCAGCTCTGGTCAGCAAATACGTGCGATCAATCAAGTATTTTTTCTGAGTGTGACTAATTGTGTGCTGCATACATCAGCTAATCCACTGATGACAGGCTACAAACCTGTAAGTGTTTTGCTTCTTGGATATTGCCTGTTTAATATTTAATTGAAAATATGACCGATATTGATTAGAAATTATATCTTACTACAGGGCTGTTATTGTTCTTTATGACAAAAGTTGACTTATAGAATGAGCTGCTTCATATTTGTATGAATTTATATGGTACTTTTTGTTACAAGATGTGTTCTCATTCACACAACTGATGAGTTTTAAGAAGGACAGATGCTGGGGTCCTAAACCTAAATGTGCCGGAGCTGGATAACAAACACAAACTCTTTGACCATTTTAATGGACCTGCATCATTAACATATCTTAAGATACATTTTTATTGACATTGCACAATCCTACTAAGTACATGATATAACAAGTGATGCCAGGCACAACAAACCCCGCCCCTCGCAAACGTTTTACCTGATTTGCCCTATCTCTTATCATTGAAAAAACACATTTTTGGTGACCTTGACCTTTGACCTACATTCACCAAAATTGAATAGGATCTATTCTGGACCAACTCGCACTTTTCCTGAAAATTCCATGGAAATTGGTCCAGTAGGTTTTGTGTAAAGTTGCTGACAAACATACATACAAACAAACAAACAAACAGACAAACAAAAAAAAATAACCACAGACAATACCCTCACCTCCCCTTTGGGGGCGGGGTAATGAACCCAAAGTACTGCCCCACATGGTGCAAAAGAGAAGACACGCAACAACAAAAAAACCCTAAATATACACAGTATAAAATCTACATGTGTAAAACTATGCATATATGTAAAATTAATAGACAGAGTGTGTAAAATGTATTACTGACGGTCCACTGTCAAAATAAAAGCAGCATTTTCTCCCCGCCTCGATACTGTGACAGCTCTTTTATTTGTCTAAACAAGAAAGATCTGAACTCTGCTGCAAGACTTTTAACTCACACCAGTGAAAGAACACACATCACACCAGTTTTACAACTACATTAGCTTCCAGTTCTTTTTAGGATACATTTGATTTTAAGTCTCACTTTTAGAGTTTTAGAGCTTCTGTCTACATTTCCAAGTTGCTGAAATGACATAACCCTACATGTGCCAGCCCTACTGGAGTGCGTGCCTGCTGGTCATCCCCCCACACCCACTTCATAACTGGAGGCGATGGAGCCTTTCAAGCCGTAGCCCTTAGACTGTGGAATGCATCGTCACTGTCACTTTGCACTTTAAATTCTATTGAGCCTTTTAAAAAGCAGCTGCAGACCTTGTTGTTTAGACAGGATTTTAGTTTGGTTAGGGTTTTATAACAATTTGCTTTCATGTCTTTATGCCTGTGTATGTAGTTGTGTGTCTTTGTGTATCTTACTTCAGATTTTACTGTAAAGCCCTTTGTGAAGTGCAATATAAATCAACTTATCTACTTGGTTACTCATGTCCAAACTCAGCATGTTCATTGATTGAGGCTACTGCCCTGTTGTAAAAACTGTTCTTAAGTCAGTTTGTCGTGATTAAAGGCAAACATCTTAGTATCACCAAAGTATAAAATCATCAGCATATCAACATAAGTTATTTGGCATCACATTTTCACTGTCAATAAATAAAATAAAGTCTCCTGCACAGCATTGTGCAAAAGCCTGAGGTCACCATTAGATTTGTTGTTTTGGCAGGGTCATGTGTTTCTAAGTCTCTGGATCAAGATGCAAGAAAGATTCGAAAAGGGAAAAACTAAAATTTCAGAGGAAAAAACACTTATAAAGATCAAATTGACAAGTATTTGGTGTGATCTCCCATTGCTTTTAACATGCCTTGAAATATTTTGTGCAGATAAACTGTCCCAATTTCCTGATGCTTCACTCATCTCATGCCAAACGTTTCTTATTGTTTGAGTTACTTTGTGCCATGGGAACAGATCTCATACTAAATACTGACTTTTAATTTTAATTTCCTTCATCTGTTGTTTTTGTGACTGTTGTTTGTTTTCATATCCAGCTAATTCTGTAAAGCCCTGTGAGATAACCTTGCTGTGATATAGGGCTCTACAAATAAAACTGAATTTAATTTGAACTGTACTCTGTAAGTCACAACAAGTAACATGTTTTGTTATTGAGTAGAATTAAAGTTGTTTCATCAATTAATACATATATACTAAACATATATGTGCTGTGCAGGATCAATATTCTGTATAACCAGTTTAACCTTACAGAACATGTAGACTCAAACTTACAGTCAAAAATGTATTTACGTTCACAACAAATGACAGTAATTTAGATTAGAACTTGAATATATAGATGTCAGATCTAGAAAAACTGTGGTAAAATCTGGTTCCATTTACTGAGAACTTTTTAATAACCAGAATATTATTAAGTTATACATTTAAAGTGTGAAGTGTTAATTTATAAGGAACAAAATCAAGTGGAAATTGAAAATGGCTGAAATCATTACATTAATATGAGTCAAATAAACATCATTTTCTTACTCTTACATTAAAATCACATCAATGTTATTTCACCTGCTTTTGATAATGATATTATTTAAAGTTTTATGAATACATGGTTTAGAGATGTAAAGTCATCTTCATATTTAGTCTGTTTCATTACGTAAATATTGCATTTATCTTGTGTGTACTTTCAATATTGTGCACATATTTTCTCATATCTTAAAAAGATTGAGAAATAATCATGTATGCTCATTACAACCTGGCAAAAACAACAAAACTAACAGCAGTCTAGGACTTTTGCAGAACACTGTATCCATCATTTTAATCCTATATTATAAAAGGGAAGTGGACTCTGTGTGTGTGTCTCAGGCATCACACAAAATCTGGAAAGAGCTGACTGCTGCAGTTTGGCATTTTAATGTATTTCTGGTCAAGGAAGAGACTAACAAAAATGACAAGTTGATAGAAGCAATATTTTGGGATATATTAGTCATTTTGGAATACAATGGCCCCCTAATGGTCAATCATGTTGCTATGCCCAGAATCATTGAATCGTTATTGAAGCTTAATTCAAGATTTTTTTTTTTGCTCAAATTGCGCAAAAAAAAATCTGCCAATGGAAGAAGTGAAAATTATCTTGGTAAGATTTTTTTAGATTAAATTTTCCAGAACTATTGTCTAAAAATCAGTTCTTATCTCACTGAAAAGTTACTCTTTAGGCGATTATGTCTTATTTTAAGTGTGATATTAGAAGATATTTTGACTAGAAATGAGAAAAATACACTTGATAAGATTTTGATTTTTGCAGTGTATATGATTGTATATTTAGAGCATTATATAAAGACTTGTTTGCTTTTTTTTCTTTTTGTTGTATTGATCATTTCTTTCCTGCTACTTTAATTATACTTGAACGGAGTGACTGTAAAACCCAATAATTTCTCCTGGAAATAATACCAAATTCTGATTCTGAATCAAACTTCTAATTATTAGTGACAAATGTGAATATTAACAAAATGCTAAATTAATTAGTGTGCCACCAGTTCTTTCTAGACAAGGGGTAAAAAATAAGTTGGTAAACCATGTATAAAGCCAGAACAGCCATGGAATATGGCAGACATTGGCAGCGTGGCAGCGTGACAGCAGGCAAAAGCGCACACGCAGATGGAGGCGGCCGCTCTGAAAGCGCTACGAGCCAGTGGGGACGGGCAGGTGCAGCATGGCCACTGCACTGGCATGTTGTATTTTGTACTAGAGATTGAAGGAGGTGGACGGCTTGAGAGAGTGGGCACTGATGAAGGCCCTAAGGGGGAAGCAGCTTGTCTCGCACTGACTGAAGCCTTAACAAGAATAGCACACATCAGACGCTGTTCAGTGACCAGCAGAGCAGTGGGAACTGGCAGTGAGTGTGAAACTGTGGGCCAAAAAACACACAAGACACCCAATCCAAGGAAGCTTTGGACAGATTTTCCACATGATTTTAAGAGATGACAGATAGCTACTATGCCATTATAATTATTTTTTTTACCTGACATCTCACGGTGTACTGTGCATCATTTATGTTCTTCGCTGCAGACACTTCAGCTTATGTCCTTGTTTTCCATTTTGGCCTCCCAGGAAGTAGTGTAAGCTCAACAGGATGACCATGGAACAAACACAATACCTGGAAAGCGAGCAGAGCTACCAACTCCAAGAGACTCAGAGGCAGCCAGAAAGGGCTTAGAGCGGACTGTTGCACTCAAGACTTCATTATACTACCCCTCTACGGGCCTGCACCTGTTACAACACTACAAAAAAAAAAATCACAATATATAGTGGAGTGCAACGGCAAGCTGTGTTTGTCTTTTTGCATGAAAAAAATGCTTAAGGAATGGTAGGAATGTGAAGCGGCGGGGTTCTATTGTGTTGTTTATTGTTTCAGTTAAATCACAGACAGCTTAGCAGTTAGTGTTACATATTCACATATTATAATGTAAAACCTCTACAACTACAGATCACAGTGTCAACATAAAACAGCATCAACGTACACTTAAATATACATCTCATCTTGTCTATATTGTAATTTGATTTAAAAGGAGGTAGAAAATATATTTTATCACTATCCTTTACATACAATAAGAGACTGATTTAAACAGCGTAGGCTACTTTGCTACTTAACTCTTAAAGACTGGTCTTAGCTTTAACAAAAAACAGGACTATCAAGATCATCACATCCTGTTAAACTACGTACCAAAACATGATTCAGTGATGCATAAATTAGTATTGCACAGACTTGGTTGGATATTGGTTGCAATACAGCCTAAAAAGCTTTAGACTGGCTCGCTATTGCTTCATATCTTTTACTTATTGACAATAAAAAAAGTCCATCGCTAATAAATCTATGCACTATAGTGTACAATTTACAAGAGGACGTCTTTTCATTTTATGAATGGACAAGGTACAAAAGGAAATCTAAAAAGATGTTTATAATCTCAGAGCAGCTCTTCCCTAGAAGAGATATTAAAGAGAAAGTTCATTCCTACTGATTCCTCCAACTATTCCTCTAGTGTGGAGGATGGCGTAGGACTGTCCAGTTGCAGAGTGGAGGGCGGCAGAGCAGCCAGGCTGTCCTTGTTGGCTTCCAGGAAGTGGCTGCAGGCAGAAAAGGCGCTGTAAAAACTGGATGACAGGCCTGCAATGTCTGTGGAGATATAGGGCAGGACTCCTGGTGTGGCTTGGTTGTAGTAGGTGATCTGAAAAAACAAAACAAAACAAAAAAAACACAGGAGGTGATGCTCGGTCCACTTTATTTGATTTGCAGTTGAGGCTTTCAGTGTGTGAGAGAAATGACAGTAAGAGTATGTGCCATGTCCTTTCATTTGTCCAACCTTGGTGACAGAACTGGACTCTTCCCAGATCGTGAAGCCGGCGCAGAGCACCTCTCCCCTGGAGTAATCCTCAGTGGGAGGGTGAGTGGGTAAAGTGACAGAGCGCAGAGCGATCAGATATGGGTCCCTGGGTGGGACAAAAGAGGACAGCATCATGAGACTTTATGAAAGAGCAAGTAGGAGGCAGAAGAGTGATAACTGTGGTTAAAAAAATGATATTAAAAGGTGGAATATTGAGAAATCAAGGAACATTAAGGATAATTGTGAAGATGAAGAAAATACAAGCACTGGAATGCAAAGCAGCAACAGACAGAATGTGAAATGTGTGTTTCGTGTCCAGTTTGTAGAGTAACACACCTGGCATCGCACGGCTTCCTCCTAGATGCCAGTAGGATAAACTCCATGCCTTTGCCCCGTTTACTGGCAGACGGCGTAGTCACACGATAAAGAGTGTCCTCTTCATCTGCCTGGTTGATCAGCTCACACTCTCTGCAGTGGCAACAAATCAATGAGGAAGTTCATAATTCAACACTAACGTAGTTTCTTAGCAATATGCAGTCTGAGATCAGAGGTGGTGACAAATAGCAGAAGCAGTTGTTCCATGTAGTGCACAAAGAAAGGACAATTACAGACTCACAGTCAAACGGCATTTTACATCCATGTCTTTCCACGGCTACATTTACACTGTCAGCCTTAGTGCTGAGTTCACATTTATGGGTCAGATCTATCTTTTGTGGCCAATATAAGATTCCGGTGTGAACTGGTCTCAGACTTAAAGTGACTCAAATGAAAAACAGTGGAGCTGGAGTCAGTCCATTTAATCTGTTCTCCCACATATGTTTTTACACTTTACCAGAAGATTCAGTCACCTAATCAATGACGTCAGTTAAAGTTGGTCAGAATTTATTCCCTTTTCCTCTATGTGCATGAACTCTTTTGTGAAAAAAGATAACTGTTTTTTCCAAAATTCACCATTTGTGATTATACATGTTGCTCTTTCCATAAACATTTTCCATTTTGAAATTCCCATTTATGGAAACACATAGTGTGTGTAGTGTAACAAGGGCTTTTCATAGAAGACTAGAGGTCACAGTCCAGATCATTACAGAGTGGTGAAATGTGCAATTTAACAACTAGTTATCTCTAAATATACACACTAAACCAGGGGGGTCAAACTCATTTGAGTTCAGGTGGGCCGGACCAGTAAAATAATATAAGAATCAATGTAAATAGTCAACATTTTTTCTCTTTGTTTTAGTGTGAAAAAATTAAATTACATAATGAAAATCTGAATAACCTCAACAACCAGATAAAAGCTGACATTTATCAAGAAAAATAAGTACAAGTTCAACAATATTATGTCTTTGCTGATCATTAATACAACTCACAGAGGATCTACAAATACACCAAATATTTAGTAAAAGTTATATTGTTAAAATTGCACTTATTTTCTAAGGACATTTCAGGTTGATCAGATGTGTACAGATTATTCACATTTTATTGTGAAAGGACAGTTTGTAAACATAAATATTTTCATCATGTAATTTTACTTTATTACGCCGCCCCCTCAAAGGAGAGGCCTAGGGGATTGTTTGTGGTTTGGTTTGTTTGTTTGTTTGTTAACACTCTCGCAGCAAAACTACTGGTTGAATTCAAACCAAATTAAGTTTATAGATGACCAGTGACCCAGAATAAATGTCATTACATTTTGGCAAAAGTAGGTCAAAGTTCACATTCTTTATGAATTTAAAAAAGAAAAAAAAATCTCCGATTTACTTATAATGGGCAAAATTTCAAATGTATATAGATAGAGGCAACTGATATACTGGCATCAGCACACGCATAGACATGATGACATCAGCTGGACGGACGCCAGAATAAGTTACAATATGTGCGAAGGGCGGGGTTTGTTGTGCCTGGAACCACTTGTTTTATCATTAAACCAAGAAGAAAATTTGGAGTTGTCATCATTTGTGGGTTAGTATTCTGACATTTTTTAATCTTCAGTGTCATTTTTGTATTTCGCAAATTGATCCCATGAGTTGCACTGGACCCTTCAGCGGCCCCGTTTTGGCCCTCGGGCCTTATGTTTGGCTCCCCTGCACTAAACCTTCCAGTATGAATGCAGCTCTGTGTGTTCAGAACAGCCTTAACCTTAGGCCACCGAGATCAACCACTGTGAACCTGAAGGAATGTGAGGAAGGAATTTGAGGAAATTCTACCAAGCTCTTCTGGGGATATCATGAGAAATGGTCACATGAACAAATAAAATGAAAACACAACACTTGTGGCCACTGAGGCATAAATGTACAAAGAAGACTACACAGTGGAATGTAATGGTTTTCTGCTGCTGTTGGTCGTTGTTGGTGTGATATGCCGTACTCATAGTGCTGGTCCCACTCCTTCCTCCTCCTCAGATCTGACAGCAGGTGAAACGTCTGCTCTGCTGGGACGCTGACGTGCATCTCCACCTTAAAACACAGCATCTGGTTTTCCTCTAATGTGTACAGTCTGACCTGGGAAAACATCCACATAGAGGAGGCGGGTTCAGTGTCTATAAACCCATTTATTTCAGGCATTTTCAGTTCCAGTATGACCAGAACTGGCATATTAATTGGTGGGTGCGTGAAGGCTTCTAAATGTGGTAATTATAAAGTTTTACAACGCCCGGGTTTTGTCCTAAACTTTAAAGAATGCCCCTAAAAAAACAAAAAAAAAAAGCAAATTTAGAGAAGCAGCTTTGGGCATCATTTTTTTTACTGATGTAGAATGTTTAATACCTGTTGATCGATTAATTCTATCAATACATGTAAATAATTGGTGTAAAATACAGTTT
>JAPTYQ010000019.1:28967669-28980153 GCA_029814465.1 Ostorhinchus cyanosoma
TGACAAAAACAGTGCTTTTATTCATTCCATGTTTTCTTTTCTGTCTGTTTTAGTCACATGATACACACAGCAGTTAGTACTTCATTGCATAAACATTGATTTTGATGACTTTTAATGGTCTAATAACTTTTCCGTGACTGTATAAACCAGGTCCTGGAACTGGTTTATAAGTTTACCGTATCTAACAGTGATTCAAAGAACAAGATAGGACTGTAGTGAATGATTTTTTTCATAACTGAAAATCAGTTTGAGTAGAAAATTCTCAGATTCCAGCCTCTTAAATGTGAATATTTTCTGGTTTCTTTTCTTCTACAAAACTGAATATGTTCTTTTCAGGATGTAGACGACTAAATAAGAAATCTGAGGATGTTATGTTGATTTTTTTTTCGGAAATTTCATCATTTTGTTCAGTTTATAGATTGAAAAACTGATCAATGACAGTGAAAATAATCATTAGTTGCAGTCATTTAAATAATGATGGTAAATGTTTTTTTTTAAATGATTTTAAATTGTAATACATGAAATTGTGATTTTGAAAACATAAAATATGCAGTCCTATTTATTTAGAGTCAGTGTGGGCTAGTACTCTCTCACATATAAGACGCTTTCAATAATCTGGTTGTAGTAAAGGAATTGCTCAACAATTCTGCAAAAAGCTCAAGCACATATTTATAGAAACATGTAGATATTTTTTTTTTCTTTTTTGATTGCACACAGTATTTTTTGTTGTAGAGCAGTTTGGTTCAGACTGACACACTTTTCAAAGTATTTTCAGACATGCAGCTTCACAGGATATTCATAGAAACTATCTGTGTGGAAACAAGTGTTTGACCAGAACTTCTGCCCCTTAAGGAGACACATGGCCTCTTACTGGTCATATACTGGTCATGTACTGGTCACCTGTCTGTCCTGTTATGAGTGACAGGTGTAGTGACCTTTACATGGACGCACACATTCCACACTCACCATGAACTTCAGCTGCAACTTTAAAGGAGAGTTAGAGAAAATCAGGCGGACTGTCTGCATTTATTAGGCCCGTTATTTATCACGTCTGCAGTAAACACGCATTTGACGGTGCATAAAAGTGCTTACCCGGTCGGAAAGTTAGAGCTGGAGGTGAAACCGACACGAAGCCCCCGTTGAGTCCCGATGAATGTGGGCTCCAGAACACTCAAGTGGGCTGAGACTGAGCGGCTGTGGGTCCGTGTCCCATTCCTCTGCTCAATACAGCACAACACAACAAAACACACACAACAAAACACACACAAACACACACATACACACACACTAAGGCTTTGTGCTTCAGCTGTTCACCGCTGGAGGGAGAGAGAGGTGGAGACACACCGACCCCTGCTACGGACACACATTTAAGGTGGAAATTCATTCCACGCGTGGGTCCTCGAAAACCCACATCCTACAATCAGCTGAACACATTCCTGGCCATATTTTATTTTGTTTTATTTTATTTTATTTTCAGATTCAGATATTTTATTCATGCATTGAAAAATAAATAATATTAATTATACATGAGCAGTTTACAACAGATGTATGTACACGAAAGAGAACCCCAAAGGAGCAAGAGTGCTTACAGATAGGGGACCCATGCTATTTTATTGTATTTTATGTTTCTTTTATTTTACTGAGAATTGATTTAATGGAAAATTCATCAAGATGCAAATAACCGCAGATAAAATGTTTGGTTTCACGTCGGTAAAATGCTTAATTTGCACTGTTACTGAACAGAACATCTCATGAGTTCATGATATATTGCTTATTGTTGTATAATTCTGGACATCTGTCTTTCCTCCAGTCATTTAATAATTCCTTATAGCCCTGTATTGTATTATACTTTTATGTACTATTTACTATTACATTTCAGTATCTACACATGATATTTTATTTGTTGGGCTCTTGTTTTAATTTTATTTTCAGTCATACAAAGTACCGTGAACTACGCATGTGGGTGAGTGATAAACTTGCCATGTAGTTGATAAATATTATAAACGTTTATTATATTACAGACAATTACTTATTTGTTACTTCGTTTATGAGCATACAATTAAATGTCAAGCAAGTAGAAGCAAAGTGTAAATTAATAATACTTCTGCTATTTTATTAAATTACAGTCACTAATATCGCGGCTATCGGCGTCAAAACAGCAAACTGAAAACACATTAAGGCAGACCTTAAGGCAAACAGCTGACGGTGATTGGTTGTGGTGAGTGTTCGTCAGCTCTGGCCCCGCCTCTTCCCCCCGGACGAGGCTCGGTTGAGTCGCTGGGTTGAAAAGGAGTGCGGTTGGAGTGCGAGAGGGTCGCGGCCGCGATGATCTGACAGATGAAATAGCGAAAAAGAGAAAGAGAAGGCGGGCGTCCTCCCACACAAAACAATGTTCCCCAAAGGCAAAGGCACCCCGGTGCCGTCGGACGGCCAAGCACGGGAAAAGTAAGCTCAGAAACGTTTATTATTGTGTATTTTGTGCATCGTAAGTTGCTCCCTCCTGTTCTCTGTTGTTTGCTGGACAGGCTAGCAAGAGGCGATTTCCTCCTACCGAGAATGGAATTGAATGAACCGCCTTGTCTGCTCGCCATTCCTCCTCTGTGCCGTATTTCTGCTATCTTTGGTTTAATGCTGCGTCTTAACACATTCCCGACCGTTTCCGAGTGCAGTTTGGCTGTGTTTTCTTTAATATTTTTTCGTTTATTCAGTCGAGAGCACAGTGAGAAGAAAACAATAACATCGCCTTGTAACACACAGTACATTGTTTTCTCTGTTGCGCTCTGGATAGGCTGCGTTTTTATTTCCCTCAGCCCATCAGTGCCACCAGGATACTGTACCTAGCTAATGCACAGCTGCCTGCTGAGGCTCTGGCACATTTTACATCATGACGTGAAATTATACTCTTACTTTTTGTACTTTGTGAAACATGTTGGTGGTAGTGAATCTCCACTGGGGTCTGGCTTGGTTTCCCAGTCCCCATTTAATTTTTTGGCATAGGCTATTTGGCAGCCATTGTTCAGTGGGCCTGTACCCGACTCCATTCACTCAGTGTGCCCGAGGAAGACGATTTAACCTGTTCTCTGATGTTTATTATCACCACTGGTCATTTCTGAAAATTAAATCTGTCTTCAATTTAATTTTTTGCAGGTTGGCTCTATACGTCTATGAGTATTTGTTACACATAGGAGCACAGAAGTCTGCACAGACCTTTTTATCAGAGGTATGTGGAATATTAAGCAGAAATTCAACCTTAATATTTAGCCTTTTTTTCAAAGATTTAAACTCTTGCATAACAACTGCACATTCTGAGTCATTTTAGTCATAGAAGTTTTTTTTACATTTTTTTTTTCATTTGCTGGCACCTATATTTAATTACTAAAATTCCTCATTCTAGATCCGATGGGAAAAAAACATAACACTGGGAGAACCCCCTGGATTCCTACATTCCTGGTGGTGGTAAGTGATAATGTTCTCATCTGCCTGTAAACATGTGCGGGGGTTGTTTGTGTGCTTTTTTGTGTGCTTCATGACCTGTCTTGTCCACAGTGTATTCTGGGACTTATATTGTGCTGCTCCGGAGAGGAGAGAGACATGTGACCACTCCAGCGAAGCGAAAGCCTTCCATGATTATGTGAGTAGTGCTTACATGAGAACTGTTGCGCCTATTGCTCTGCATTCTGCTGAAGAAGAGAGAAACTTTGCTATCAGGTCTAAGAAGTGGTGTAAATAACATGCTTCTATCTTGTGTTGAGCTAATTTTTTTCATTGGGGTGCTTCTAAACTCTGCCTGTTAACACTCAAAGAAGTGTCAAATCTTCCACATTCTCCTTGTAGATAACAGCTGGTATACTTGATTCCTGTTTGTTATATTTCACTTCCAAGGAGGCAGATTTCTTCATTTTTGCAGACATTTTTTGCTGTTATTTGTTTCTTGTATATTCCCAGCAACTTCTTTTTCAGCAGTATTCAAATACTAAATGTAGCCCCCCCCCCCTTTTTAAATTAATGAGTGGTCATTTTGCTCTGGTGGTGGGTCGAATGATGCGCCCAACAACAAGCTTTATGGGCTTCTGGGAAAATGATGCTGAGGTCAGCATGTCCTGAGTCAGACCTGTGCTCTCCCCCTTTAGCCACCCTCCTTCAGTGGTGAAGATTAAAAAGGACCTGGTGTGTTTTCTTTAGAATGTCAAATACACAGTTATATTATTTTTTGTCCTCCAAATGGTTTTATGGAAGCGAATCTCAAGTAAATATTAAAGCATTCACATTTGCATGACATGGCTGCTTCATGAGTTGGTATTTTTTGAGATAATGGCGTGTTCATGTGTCCCATTCAAGTCAGCAATCAAAGACAACATCAAAAAGATCCTCATGTGGTTCAAAGAAAGTGAGAACTGCTCGTCAGTGGCTTTTGCTGTCGTGGTGCGTCTCAGACCTTTACCTCAAAAGGCTCGTAAGATGAGCGCTGTATTGCTGCGGTAAATTAGAATACAGTTTTGGCTGATTGAGCACTGTCACAAAAATACACTCACCAGTGCAGTGCCAAGCTTGTAGGATGGTGCGTGATGCAGCAGGCAGGAAGAGGTTAAAATGGAGACGTTGGCCCTGCTCTTGGCAGATAGGGTTGTCAGGGTAACAGGCCTCCTGATCTGGCAGGTGACCTGGGATCCAGTGGAGAGGCTACAGCATGGCTGTGCCCTTTCTATTTTATTATTATTATTATTATTATTATTATTATTATTATTATTCAGGTTCATGCAAAAGCTGAAGTTTTGCATTTAAAATACGGTCTTATTTTACCTACTACTTTCTGTTGTTTCATTGCAGTATCTTTGGTTTCCTTGGTCCCTTGTTTAACAAAAATAAGAACTGATTTTTAGTATCATTATTTTAAAAAAAAATACAATTGTCAAATGCAATTTGCTTCCTAAATATTTATGTGTTTTATAGGTGTGTGATTCTTTTTTTTGTGTGTCATTGTAAAGCAGATGAACCGCTAGACTAGTTTCGATAGAATAAACAACACTAAACGGGGTGTTAAATTGCACCCTTTGCAACCATTTTCATAACATGGAAAGCGTTAAGCAAATGAGGAAACAGTGAAACATCAGTGCACTGCTGTGGTGTGGGGCTTTGAGAGGTTCTATGTGGTTGACTTTCCCCATCATTTTGTGGTTGCCCTTCGCTCTGATGGTTCTCCTTGTGTTCTTTTGTGGTCGGGGTCAGGAAAATGTGTGTGTTTGTGTGTGTGTGGACAGTACTAGTCCTTGGACCCTAGCCTTTGTCTAGGTGTGGGGGAGGTGAGAGCTACTCTGTTAGCCGGCAGCGCTCGTAAAAACCCTTGCGTATTCACGCTGGGCCTGACGAACGCTCCCCAAGGGGCCCCGGTCGCCATGGCGTCTGTGGCTGATTGATGGCTGTCATGGAGCTGAAGGGCAGATTGGAAAAAGGAAAGGGGAGTGGCACTGTGGCATATGCCCAGCATCTACCGCGGAGGACGAGCTGAGGGAATAAAAGGAGAAGGAGGAGGGGGTGGTGGTGAGAAGTAGAGGGAGAGCATCCAGTCACAGATCCAGAGAGGGTTTTATGATGTTGATTGATGGTTAAACATTTACAAGCTAAACATAGGGACCAGTTTTCTTTGAGCATGGGTTGCAGTGGAAGAAGTGAGGATGTTAAGAGCAGGCGAGGTCAAGACGGTGGCTGGGTGGTCTGTGTTTCAGCCCAACCCCCCTTTTATTTCTTCTTCATCCACTTAGATTTTTTTTCTTGTTTCCGTTTGTCTCTTGTTGGATGTTTGTCTCTTCTTTGCTTTTTCACTGTTACCTCAGCCAACCTTTTCGGCCATCTTCACCCTCCACACTCTGTCCTTCTCCTCCCACCCCCCATCTTTTCCACCCTCTCCTTCTTTTTGTTTTTGTAAAAGGGAGCGAGAGCACATCTGCCGCCACTCTGGCCTTTTGTAAACCCCGTCAGTAATTCAAAGATTCAAGGGAAATTTACTTGGCTGCGATTGCTTCTATCCCCTTAAATGTACCAACACTCATACACGCTGAATCATGGTGTATGAGGGCTAGTGGGGGGAGTTTGTCTGTCTTAAAGGAGGCCCCCTGGGAAGTGTAAGGAAGTCCCCAGACAAGAAGCTCATAGCCTGGGGCAGGACTGAGACATCTGCCCCTTTCCTGTACCAGAGTAAGTGGACAGACGTGGCTTGCTTCAGTTGAGAGCAGCAGCAGGCTGTTTGGAACAGTCCAGCAAGTACAGCTGTGGGCTTTAGTGAGACAAGATAAAGATCTTGCATAACATGCCTGTGAACCCGCCATGCACGCTGCCTCTTGAGCTGGTTTGTGAGTTCTACGAGGCTGGCTAGTCAGAGTGTTGACATTGTTTAATTATTTGGTGGTCACCACTTTAACTTTGTCTTACTTCATTATTTCAGCGCAGACCTGTTTCAAACCTGGATTAGGCCAGAGGAGGAAAAAACGTAGCTGCTGGTTCACTGAGGAGTCCAGACAGTGTGTTTGTATAAGTGTATACTTTTTCATATGAGAGCAGCAATAAACCCTAGAAGCTTTATCTCCTCTGAGATCATGATAAACAAAGTCACATCTGTGTACAATTAAACAAGGAAAGTCTTCTTAGGTTAAGAACCAACTCTGTTTTAGAAAGAAAAACAAAAAACCTTCAAGGTGGAGGAATTCTATCTAGTGTAATGCTTGTATGTGAGACCATTACATTTATTATGCATTTCATCTGAATGCTACTAGAGAGAGGAGAATGTGATGACCCACCAGATTGGATTAACTCAGTCATTAAGTATAAAAGTACAGCTTGTTGTTGAGGCCCAGGGGAAGTAGGTACATAGATCTGTAATTACAATTAATGTTTACAGAGTAAGAAAGCAGTTATTTTATAGGAAATGTGAATGTCTGTTTCATAGACAAGTGATGCCTGGTTGCTGCATGTGTTCATCTGATGCATACACTTTTGTGGTCAACATGGAGATCTATTGCAGGAAGCATACAGCAGGCCAGATAGTGATAACCAGTGACAAAACACGTATTTTCTTGTTCTTTGTCTAAACTAATAAAGATGTTGTTCTCTGTATTTTTCAGCGTCTCACCCACATGTAAATGGGGTTTTAGGTCATTAAAAATGGAGATTAAAAAACAAAGAACAGCTTCCAGTGCATGCAAATATGCATCTGTTGGTTTATTTTAGGGGTTTCTTTTAAGGGTAGTTCTTGCGTAATGCTCCGCGAAAAAAATATTTAATTAAATTCAATACCGCATCCATCGCCATGAAAATTGTGGGTAATATGCTTGTATGTATTACACGCATCTGATTATTTCAACGTTTCGCTGTGTGCCCTTGGTTACTGGCTTACCTTTTGTTGCAGGTATTAAAAGAACAGTATTCAGAAACTTAAATGTGATTACAACAATGCCTACGAGGAAGCTGTTGTGCCTAGATATTACAGTGCTAGTCACATGATCTCTGGTGTGAATACTCCCACATGTCAGACACAGATAAGAAAGCTAATGAATAAATGCATGTGCAGATTTAATATGGTATGGAACAGCATAATTGATGAACTAGAGAATCCTGCAGCACGCTTATCCCTTCCGCTGTGCGCATGCTCAACGTTCACACATTTAATTCAAGATGCTTTTTTTTTTTTGTCTAGAAAGTGTCATACTAGTATCACACGATCGCAGTGCTTTAATTAATAGTATTCTTTATAAAACAGAACAAAACCTGTAATGTTTCCAAGTAAATGAAAACAGACAAAATCTCACTGAAGACATTTTAGCGATGGAGTGCGCTGAAACAAGAAAAAATGGATGCAAATGTGAAATTACTATCCCTCTGACAATTAATAGCCAATATTGTAGCATCAGTATTTAGTGACAATAACTTGGTACTGTAATGTTTGCAGGTGATAAAATGAAAACACAGCTGGCCTATTTAAAGAATAAAACAATACTCACTTGCATATACAGTTCACAGCAGAATATCATTTCAGTGGTGCTATAGTGTGTCTTGGTCTTAGTCTCCTCATTATACCATCATGTGTGCATGTATTTAGTCCGTGCCCCTGCTTTACACTTTGTGAGAACAGTATCCATGTCCGCTTTACTGGATTGTATTGTTTAGAAAAAATATGTTTTCAAGTCTTACACATTTACAACAGCAGAATATTTAAACTTTTTGATCATTACAGTTATGTCAGCACATGAAATGCATCTGACTGAAAATTGCATTGAATTCTGACTTGAACTATTGACAGAAACAGTGGTGTAATGTTCATAGTTGATAAATGGTATACATTAATCACTAGTTCATATGAAGGGACTAAATCTATAAAAGTCTGTATCTATGGGCTTCATCCGCACTCAGTTTCAGCTTGCCAGACCTCCTGCTCCTAGTTATGGTTACTAATGTGGGATTGGACAGTAGCTGTTTTAGAGAGAGGCTTAGCAAAGGGTCAGCTGTCATGCTTGATGTGCATGTGCAGAAGGAAGTGAGGTAGCTCACTTGGCTATTTCCATCATTGGTTCCAGAGACGACAGAGGTTAGACTGAGACGAATGAGGTTGATTCTGGAGTCGATCACTATCCTCTGGGTACGAAGTAGATTCTGGGGACTCAAAAATGACTGCACAAGTCCACAAAACCTCCTAAACAGTCTCCCAGCGAATGCAGACTGCACTGTTTGTTACTAATGTTTCATGAAAGGTACTCATTTTTATACGGTCCAATATTGCTTGTATGTTGTGAGTTCATTTTGGAGAATCAGATTTTTGGGTTGTTGTGTTCTGTGGAACTTGTTGGGGACTGAACCTTTCCTTTTACTGGCTGTATTTTCAGCTTCTTAAGCCAACTTGGCTCCTGTTAGTCAGAGCAGAGAATGGGCTACTATACTTTGCTTCCTTTAGTCATGGATCTTGAAACTTCATTTTTAAAATGTAATTTCTTAACACATTTATGGAACTCTTTATTAATGCTTTACATTTAAATAGTGCAATATATAACATTTAGCTGGTTGTTGATGGACATATAGACTGTTTTTCTATGCTAACAGTTGCCAGTTTTGCATTGATACAGTTAATGTGACTCATGTCCTCTGCATAGAAATAATTCAACACTGTTATGTTGGACGCCTGAAAGGTTCTCAGTTTTAAGGAACATTATGATCTGTTCATGCATTGGGGAAAAAAAGATTAATACTTTTTTTAAAAATCTGTTTCTGCCTATTCAGTGCAGTGATATATAGTTCTGACATCACCTACAAAAGATGCAAGATTTATTTATTTTTTTATAAACATTCTGTCTCTGTGCTCATGTCCCAGTGGTGGTGGGGCCTGTTGAGATGTGACTTCTCCCTCCGGCCTCACTTCTCTCCCTGCTGAGGTATTTCACAGTGGCCCTGCAGTGGCAGCCGGAGCAGATATAATTAGGGAAGGTGCAGTCGATACCAATGGGTTGGCTATTGACCAGCGATGTCTGTAGGGCTCTGGACAGACACAAGGAGCGTTTGCGTCTGTCAGATGCTAGTGTATCCTATCAGTGGTTAATTATTTCCAGTTTGCATACGTCTATAGTATAGCTAAGCATTAACAAATGAGACCGAAGGAACTGGTGCTCCTCTGTAGCTTTTGTTTGGAAGCTAAACCCCACAGCTCTGAAGACATTAGCTCATCTCGGATCGCTCCAGCTACAGGGAAGAAAAACTCAGTCAATTAAGAGCGTGTGACCGAAGCAAATGGCACATTAGTGAATTAGGGCTGCGGTTTGAGCAGGAAATCGGCCCAGCGAGCCCCTGCTGTGTAGCAGCACTTTGGAGCCACTGACTCAGTGAATCCCACTGATGTTTATCTGATCCACTGGATCTTGGATCAGCAGGGCTTTGAACCTTTCACAGGGATCCCTCTATTGCCCTCTTCCTATTCACGTACAGCATGATGTAAATCTGTCAGATGAATGCTCATGTTTTCATTTAAGGAACATCAGTGAATCAGTTAAATGCTACCAAAAGTCTTAACATTTAACTCAAATCTTGAGTATTATGGCAAGTCATGTAAAAGTCACAAGTAAAATGTGAATTTATGGAGTCAAAAATCTCACAAACATCTGATCTAATTTCTTTTTGTTAATGTGAGTAAATCTCTTCTCTTCTGAAAAGTCCTCATTCTTAATGTTATAAATCTACCTTTGCACCAAACTACATTTATACAACTTAACTTTACCCACAGTGCTGGAATAAGAAAAACATTACTCAAAAGGGTCTAAAACTATTAAACTGAAGTTTCTGGTTTTTGTTGACACCCTGATTAAAGGTGAACTACTAGATGTAACTCATGTCAGTGTATTTGTCAAACTATTCTTTCTCTGCTCTTCTCGGGGAAAACTGTGAAACCTCATGAATAATGAGTTTGCTTGAATGTAGAAGTCCTACACCTATGTAGAGATCGCAGTTGTTTTGCTATAGGTAATGTTATTTTCTCACATAGCCTACCTAGCACATTTCTGAACATTAACACCTGTGTTTTGTGTCTCTTGTTTTGTCAGAGTGCAGCAGCAGCTCCGAGTCCTGTAATGGGAGGGATGCCCCCTGGTGAGGGAATGCCAGGAGGACCCATGCCACCTGGCTTTTTCCAGGTCAGTCTGCCACCACAGAAATATGACCCAGTTCAAGCTTTAGTATTTTCTCCTGGTAGCTCCCTTATCAGAATTGTAAACTAAGTTTCTGTGGCTGTACAAATTGATGAACAAACTGATGAGCGTCGTAGCTGCTGTGCTGTTGAACTGTATATATTATTGAGCTGAAGGTCTCCACTTTGGTGGCTGTGCTGCTTTTCTCTTGTGTTTTGCTCGACTGTGCTCAGTGAGTTTGTAGTAAACATCATAGACGTCCTGTCTGCCTGGTCTCCTCCAGTGCTGTAAACAGGCAGGCGTGGCCTGGCCATTTTCCCTAATGGAGAAATCGAAAGGTGCAGCACCTACTGTAAATCAATATGTCATGAGGATAAACACTTGGCCGACTGCTGTGTGGAACTGCCTCCAATAGGTGACAAATTTCAGTGGTGCTCTGCCTCTTCTAGATCCAACGATTCACACTAAATCCACCAGCTCATTATATGGTACGAACCACAAAGCTGTGACTGATTAGATGATCATATTAATACCAGGAAAGACACTTTGGTAGTGATACGAGCGCACACACTTTCCATACCAGAATCTATTGGAGGAGGCCCAATTAGACCCCCTCTCTGTCAGATCAGCAACATTAGCGACACAGTGCCGGTGTTTAGTGTTGTTATAAAGCTAATTGCATAGAGCTTAATTGATGCTGTTAATTCAGGGAAAATTAGCACTGATAACATGCTGCATGCAGCAGGCTTCTTAATGTCTTGACTGACAGGCAAAAGAGCACACATCCTCTCCATCTCCCGGCCTCTTTTCTCTCATTCAAAGCTAAGTCATTCGCTTGCTCTTCTCTGCTCAGTCTCTTACTGTGTTTGGTACATGAAAAATAGCATTTAATTTTGTACATTTTTTGCGCCACACTTTGGTTCTTGCACTCCGACTGTCCTCTGCCCTGCAGTAACCCTGCTTCTCTCTCTGCCCCTCTTTTGTCAACATATGTTTCTTGCTCCCTCCCTCTTTGTCTCTACCTCCCCTCTCTCCCTCTTCAATCTTTTTCCTTGCGTCTTCATTTTTATAATGCCGCAGGGTCCTCCTGGTCCCCAGGGCTCTCCTCACCCTCAGCCTCCTCCCCCTAACAGTATGATGGGACCTCACAGTCAGGTAACACTCCCTCTCCATCTATCTCTCTCTTTTTCTGTTTTGCTGTCTGCAGTCATTTGGGAACTTGAGTTCTCAGTGCTGATGCTTCATGCTTTGGCATACGTCTCAGCTCAGTGCTTGTTGCTGCTTCCAGTATTCACACAAACATCCAAATAAAGACTATCTTTAAATATCTGACTTACATTTTGCATCGATTGTCATTTAAACTAATGGGGCCACTGTCTTTCTGCCGTAGTCCTTCATGTCGCCTCGTTTTGCTGGAGGTCCAAGAGGTCCGCCCATTAGGATTGGCAACCAGGTAGAGTTTATGAAACTAAGTTAAATACATGTCGCTCATTTTAACTGTGAAGTCGATGCGTTTCAAAGTATTTGTTTTATCCCTTGTAGCCACCAGGTGGAGGACCTGGTCCTCATCCCATGCTGCCCAATATGGACCCCACACGACCGCAAGGTGGGAATCTGCAGAAAATAACGGAATTTGCAGTAAATAATAGAATCTGCATGTTTCTTCTTTTTATGTGTTTTTCTCTTTGTATAAACTGACTTTATCTTTTCAGGCCATCCCAACTTGGGGCCAATGCAGCGGATGAGTGGTCCCCGAGGTATGGGGCCCATGGGACCTGGCCCCCAGGTTTGTTACTGGTTTTTTTTTTTTTTAATTACATGTCTATATA